>JBAWJQ010006526.1:0-67884 GCA_037783105.1 Bactrocera zonata
GCATTTATGTTTGAAATTGGAAAACCAAGCATACCGTACCAATCATGCGTCAAATAGAGGACAACAAAACATATTCAGAAATCAACCCAATAGACCAACGTTAGTACCACGCCAGGTTCCGACACCTCACTTTTCATATTTTCAAGCTAGACCACTTCTTCCACCTAGAATTAGCACACCGCAAAACCCAACTATGAATCCCAGACAATTAAATAATTGTTTCGAACAACCACAACAAAGGCCATATTTTACTAATGTAGGTAACCAATTCGCACAGAACCATAACGTACAACGACCATTATACCAACCATCTCGTCCTGTGGTTGCCAAACCACAACCACGACCAGAACCGATGGACATTGACAGAAGTATCCAAACTAAGCAGATTAACTACATGAACTGACCACAATTTGATTTAGGTAAAAGACCATCCATACCCACTGCCGAGATAGCCAACCGACAAAGGAATTTTAATATTCAGACAGATACTTACCAACAAACAGGTACAAAAGAACCAGTACTAACTATGACTGATTATCAGCAAACTATCTCAGAAGAAGAAGAACAGACAGATTACGATGAAACAGTTAGCGACTATACCGAAGTTATTGAAAATAGTGACCAAGGACAGCAAACCGATTCTATTTATATTAATTTTTTAAAAATAATTGACTCCTCACTTCCATACTTCGAATGTAAGGTGACGAGCGGACAAATGCTTAAAATACTGATTGATACCGGATCCAATAGAAATTATATTCAGCCAAAACTTGTACAGAATCCACTTCAAAATGAAACCCCTTTTAATGCAGTATCCGTAGGAGGTAAAATAAAAATAGCCCATTACAAAATGGCTAATTTGTTTAATGATCCAAAATCAATAGTTAAATTCTTTTTATTACCCACACTCAGAACATTTGACGGAATATTAGGAAATGACAGTTTGAAGGAACTAGGTGCAATTATTGACACTGAAAAAGGTAAATTGTTTTTTAGAAACGGCATGAGTATTCCCATAAAAGAAGGAAAATTTGAATCAGTAAATGCAATTATACCCAAATTAAATCATCTCGCAAATTGTCAACGAAAAGAATTAAACCATTTGTTAAAAAAAATGCCCCAACCAAAAGCCAAATCTTTATTTACAAAGACCATCCTGCTGACTACAAGTTTACCATTCCATTCCCTACATTCCATAGACACACTGTTTTTCAACCAACATATTCTGATGATGATCTAATGAAAATATTGAGAAAGTACTTAAACCCTTCAGTAATAAATGGAATCTACACGACAGAAGACATAATGGGACAGATTCAAAGATTGTATCCAGAACATTTTAGGTCCTTTAAAATCAGATTTACTCAAATGAAGGTAGAAGACATAATAAAAGAAACAGATCAAGATGAGATGATTTTACAGATTCACAACAGGGCTCATAGGAGCGCTCAGGAAAACAAACACACAACAATTATTACAGAAAATGGGAGGGTTGTTCACAAAAGTAACATCAAAAATGTTTAGTTAGTAATCTGAAGGTGAATAAAACTCAAATGTCTAATCGTAAAAAAAACCTAACCTTTTATAATTCACTGTACCAGGATAATTTTACTCTTATTGTGGTTGTCAATGCAAAGGCAAATCTCGACATTACGAACTATTCGGACGCACATACCATTACCATCTTTAAAGGAATAGGGAAGCTACAAATGTCATCCATAAAATTAATCCACTTGATAGATCATTTAGTGAACATACCATTAAAGATCTTAAAACAAGTTATCTCTTTCACACTCTAACTCACGAAATAGTACAATCACTCACTGCATTAAATACACTCACTTTGCAAGACTGCCAAACTAGATCAATAAATTGGATTGGATCAGCCTGGAAATATGTTGCAGGAAATCCAGATCATGTTGATCTATTAATGATACAAAACAATCTGAATAACCTTAATACAAACAATAACAACCAGGTCATTATAAATAAACAACTACAGAATAGAATTAATGATTTAACTACAATTTCAAATATGTTAAAAAATACAATCAAGAAAGACAATTTGTTTAATAATGAAATAGCAATAAGTTTCCAAAATCAAGTAAGATTAATAAAAGAAGAAATAATAAATATCAAATATGCAACTCAATGGGTAAAACAAAATATAATAAATACTTTACTTTTAAAAAGAATTACAAGAAGTCCACAAAATACTACAAAGAAATAATGTAACAACTCTATCAGTCGAAGAAATGTTAGAGTTCGCTGAAGTATCGGTCTTACATAATAAAACAGCTATAGTTTACATTGTAAAAATTCCAGAATTAGAAGCAACCAATTATTAAAATTTATTAATAAAACCAGTTGTAAAAAATAAACTAATAGTTCACTTAGAAACACATGAAATATTTTTGTCCGAAAATTCTATGTTAAAAGTACCAAGAAACTGTGAAATATCCAACAATATAAAAATATGTAAAAAAGATACAACCATTAACTTAAGAGAATCCAAATGTATTTCTAAATTAGTTGAGGGCAAAGAATCGCTGTGTGATTTCAGTAATGCAGACCATATCCCGGAAATCGAAGAGATTGACAACAGCTTAATCCTACTTAACGACTTTATCGGCAGTCTAATACAGAGTAATATAACCCATCATCTGAAAGGAACATATCTCGTACACTATTGGAATGAGAACATAACCATAAATAATAAAGAATTCAGCAACAAAGAGAAAACTATTTTGAAACACGGAGCACCACTCATCCAAATGACCCCAATAGAATTGGAGCGTCTTCAAATATTATCATTGGAATCCCTACACGCACTCAACATAAAAAATAGGAAAAAATTAGACCAAATAAATACAGATTCCTCCTCGAACCGAATAGCTATAATTTTTCTATCGGCCATTATTATAGCAATAGTTGTAATACAAAAATTTTGTATAAAGCGAAAGGAAAACCTAATCCTACAAATTGGAAAAGTTCTGACAGAAATCATGAGTGAAACGAACAATTTTCCTAGATCAGTCCAACCACAATTTAATAACATACCATACTTTTAAAGCTACTTGAGGACAAGTAGGAATTTGAGGAGGGAGAGTTAATACAACAAATATTTATTTCAACAATATTCATTGCTACAATGTAATTGTTAAAGTTCAATAACTTAAAAGTTGACACAACAAAATTGCAACAATGTTGTTGTTAAAGTTGAATAACATAAACAAACATCCGCTGCAACTCCCAGAATTGATCGACATTATTGCTGATCAATAAATAGTAATATCAACAACAATAATCAACTTCAATATTGCTGACCATTCAACATCCGCTAAACTCTGCCGTTAAGAACGCCGACGCCGCTGCCGTTGAACCACAGCCAGCTTAGGGTAATTTTAAGATTCAATATTCAGTTTCTTTTAGAAATTCAATAAAGAAGAACTTAACTTATATATTATACTATTCTAAGAAAATATACTCTCAAAAGACCACTAGTCCCTAACAGAATCCTCTCTCCTTGGATGGCCACGAATAACATCTGGCTATCCCTTTGTGCGTGTGGTGCTGTTCACGTACCTGCTTCTTTCAGTGTTAAACGGGCAGTTCAAGTGAATAAAAGTATTTATTACAAGCGTTTATCATTATAGTTTGTGCTGATCAACATTTAAAAAAAATGTCAAAATTTTTGCTTTATTTGTAATAAACTCTTGACGGAATATGAAACTGTTGTGGTCAGTCGTGGAATGCCAACTTTAATCGATGCATGTATCGCGAGAAGTGATGAGTTTACTGATTATTTAAAAAGTCAAGTGTCTGTTACAATCCACGCAGATTGTAGAAAATCATACACCCGGAAAACTCCAATATCTGCAGCTAAAAGACAACTTGAGGAAGAACAGGCCAGTAATTCAAAAGTAAGTCCATCTCGTACTAGAGCGTGAGTAAGTGAGTCCGGCTTTTGTTTTAAAGAACTCTGCTTATTTTGTGGTGATGAAGCGCACGACGAAGTAGAAAGCTTAATCATCGCCGAAAAATTCATAAAGTTTCTACTCTTACATTCAAAGATTCCATTTTAAATTTAGCTAAAGATCGTTCTGATGAAGATCAAAAGCTGTCCTTGCACGTATTAATTTTGAGTTTGATTTAGTCGCTACTGAGGCAATATACTATACGATTAAAGTTGTTACAAATCCTTCCTAAGACCTAGTAATGGCGGTCAAATTGGCCGTCCTCAAAGTGAGGCTATAAATTTTGCAATTGAGGAAATTTTTAATTTCATTTAAAGTAGTGATGATTGTCAGTTTTCGTTGGTTGACTTGAAGAATGTATGGCAAAATGTAGCTTTAGAAAACAAGATTATCAAAATACGATTTAAACTAAAGTATGGATGTAGGATTATTGTAACAGAAAAGACTTGAAAGTTAACATTTATTTGTTTCATAGACAATTATCAAGACATTCATCATGCCTGGTTTGATAACAAAAACTTAAAGGACAAGGAAAAACGGTTAAAAACTTTGAAAGCTGCAGCAGAAATTATTCGAGAAGATATCTAAAGCTGTGTGTTTGATAAAAATATGTACCCGCCACCGGGTAGAATATTTGAAGATATAAATAACGGCATTCCCGAATCATTATCTTTTTTTCTGGAACAAGTCATTCTTACAAACAAGGGCCATAATTTGGATCATTTAAAGTTAGTCTGCACAAATATTTGTTATAGCATAATGACTGCTATTAATGATTAAAGAAACAAAAAGAAATTAGAACGACAGTTAAACTCAATAAACAATATCAATAATTTTAATACTATTAAATAAGTATTGTTCCTGAAAATAACGTTAAAAAGGTTCGTGGAATAGGCCTACCGGAGAAACCACGTTAAAAAACGCGCCGAGTACACTACCTCAAAGGTGGTGTGGAAATGTGTGCACATTATGTAGAAGGTGATTCTTACAAGTGCGATATCTGGGAAATGGTGGCTCTTAGAAAAAAATCATGGGAAGTATTTTTATAGAGAATTTTAAGATCTACAACTTTGTCGTTTTTGAGAAAAATTCAAAAAAACCAAAAATTCTGACCTTTGACCCCAAATATTTTCTTTAGCACAAATAGGATCGATGGCGACTTTTGACTCTTTATTTTTTATGGCAAACCTAAGGTCTCTACAAAAATTCAGCTTTATCGGAATTTTCTTTCTTTGATCCCTATTTTTATGTCTAAATTGACCGGACTATCGCTAATGAATTGTGAACAGGGGCACATTGTGTGGTTATTCGGTCGGCCGAGAGAAATTTTAGTGCTGCTCGAATAATAGTAGTTTGTTTTACAATCCCCTCTTTTTAAACAATAAATAAAGCATGAAAAACGCTTCTTGCTCAAATCACTCACATCAGCATTTTCAATTACTATACCACACTCTTCTTCTTTACTGGCGCTTACGCGATTATCGCTGAGTTAACAAAAGCGCGCCAGTTGTTTCTTCTTTGCGCAACATGGCGCCAATTTAAGATTCCAAGCGAAGCCAGGTGCTTCTCCACCTGGTATTTACAACTGAGTGGAGGTTTTCTTCTGCTTCCCCCGGCGGGTACTACGTCTAATACCTTCAGAGCTGGAGTGTTTTTATTACGACAATATATTTCGTCTTTTCCTCGTTCACACCCAGACCCATACGCTTCGCTTCCTTATCCAGTCTGGAGAAAGCAGAGCTTATGGCGCGATCGGCCAAAGACATCAATGTCATCGGTGTACGTCAGAAGCTGTGCACTCTTATGAAAGTTTGCACCTTCTTTATTTAGCTCGCAGATCTTATTATTTTCTCCAACAATAAATTGAAGAAGTCACTCTATAGGGAGTCTCCTTGTCTGAAACTTCGTTTGAAATCGAACAGCTGGGAGAGGCCCTTCCCTGACGATGCCGTAGAAGTTTTGCGGGAATAACAAACACAGACATAGCGGCTTTAAAGAAACTGCTTTTCATGCTCTAAAAAGTAGGTTTGAAACGGACGAAAAGGTCATGGATGTCGATCCTCTTTTCCAGTTTTTTCCAAGATTGTTGTTTTTCTTCTTTTTCGGGCAATGGAACGTCTGCTCCATCGTCACCAATTGGGGAATCGGGTTAACCATCTCGTGGTTTTATGATTTCACTACCATTCATCAGACTGGGGAAGTGTTCCCTAAATAATTACAGTATGCTCTGAACATCAGTCACTAGATCAAATCTGGGTTTTTTATAAGAGTGCGCTCCGGTCTTAAAGAAGATACACTGTAATGAGTAAACCGCGCTCTTTCTTATTCATTTAGATAACTTTCATGTTGGCCGAAATGTGCTGTAAAAATTAAGTTTGAAGTTTGAAAATCGTTGGATTACGTAAATGGGAGCTAAGGAAAGGACTGAAACCATTTTTGATACATAGACATACTATTATCAGATTCTCTTTGAATTTCAATTATCTCACACATTCACTGATATTTCCAGTCAAAAGTCAACTAAAGATATTGGGTTCCGCATATTCGGTATCTAGGGATTTGATTAGCCGTGGTTCGATTCGAAGAATTTTTTATCAGATGGTGGCAGACTTCAAAAGCATTATTCGTGCAAAGTTTTATCTTTTAAATTGCATCTTGATTTCTATACTGGAAAGGGAAAGGTCAAAAGGAACTAAAATTGTGTTATATGGGAAGTAGGCGTGGTTGTAATCTGATTTCGTCCATTTGCATACTGTGACATAGGAACATTAAAATAAAATATGTCACTTTACTTAGATGAGGACGGTTCTGGCGCGTCTGTATAACCACAAATGTCTAATTTTGACCCCTGCCTCATATAAACCTTTCTAATACCATCTAGGTTGAAAACTTCCTTGTATCTGTAGTGTTTTTAGTAGTTTTCAACAGTGCCGTTATATAGGGAGTGAGCTTGGTTATATCCGATACCATTCAATTTTAGCATTTCGTTATTTTACCGCATTCTGAATTTTGTTATTTTAGCTGGAACGATTTGAGAGAATCATAAAATGAACTTATTAGAGGCCCACTTTTCAAAATGCTTAGCACACTAGTGCGATTATTTGAGCCGAATTACAGTTCTGTATCTTAATTTAGTGCTTACCTACGGCATTTTTTAGGTTTGCCCTTATTCTGCGAACTCCTTCTTACTTGTTTGCCAATTAGCATATGACGGACGGACGGACAGACAGACAGCCACCCGATTTGAACTCGTCTCTCCATACTGATCATTGACCGGATATACATACATGTCATGTGTAATACATATAACCATTAGGTGAACAAAACTATTATACGCTATAGCAACATGTTGAAAGAGTATTAAAACGAAACACATAAAAAGGTTAAAAATTCAACCCGCAAAATAAAAACGTCACATAAAAATATACTATAAAAACAGGAAGTGGTCAAACACTGTAGAACATTTGAATGCAAGAAAAACTGGACATAACCCAACACGCAACAGGTTAATATACGATTACATATAATTTAACTAATTTAATTACAAAATATATATACATGAAACAATTAACATTATGGTATAAGTACTCAAAGATGTATTTATTTATATATAGTATGTATATTAAACACAAATTTAACCTTGAATATAATAAAACAAAAATTTATAACGTGAAAATACAAACACAACATCTCTTTATTTAAACGGAATCGGCCCCATACGTCCACATACCTTGACACACTTTTTTCTAAAATAATTTGCCGCACTCAAATATTCAATATTTATTAAAGGCTAAATAAATATACACAAAACCGTTTCAGGCATAAAAAGTTTTCCACTTTTACTTAATCTAATAAGCCGTTTACATAAGTATTTTTCGATTTCGCAAAACGACCTTTTTATTCGGTATACAAATTTTTACGACAGCATTTCTTAAGAGAAAGCCACATCGTCATTTTAAATATAATGCAAATTGAAATGCATTACATTTTATGTAATACGAAATAATTCAACAATTAGTGATATTGTCCACATCTTCCCTTAACCTCTATACAACGATTAAGTATAAACTAAACAATTTGAACATAAAATTATGAAAGATGATTTAGGGGGAATGTCACATAATGTGAGACAGTCACACAAAAATAGGTAAAATCGGTCATATGCTCATCTCCTCTCTTTTACATATCTTTATCATAAACAATTTAGAAAGAGCCGAATATGTCATACTCTTACAACTTGCCAGTATCAAAAACAGGGAAGTACCTTCAAATGCACGTTTAAAAAACACGCTCTCTAAATTTCATTGAGATTACCACACCAACTCCTTATACAAAGGTTCAGTAAAAAACTACTAAAGGAATGATATAGTATATAAATAAATACGACAGAGACATTAATCTATGATGATACAAGAGAACTTTATTGCCGGAATTGGAAGATGAACATGGCACGAACACATTTCGTAAAACCTCATATCTCAGGATCAAGCAATATGGTCATGGTACAGGTACATAATCTTATCGTGACATTTCTATGCCCCAGAGCGAAAACCAGCGAAATCGGACTACAACCACAGCTACTTTCTCTTTCCAGTATATAATTCAAGCAGCAGTTAATATATCAGCACAAAACAGGTCTAAAATTGTCAAAATCAACCCATAACTTTTCAAGCCTCCGTTTACCGGAAAAACGGTCAATTTGTAAGACATACTATATTTTTGCTTTTCGGAAAGATTATCTTTCTGATAAACGTGTGCCTACATAACAAAACTCTGTTGAATCGTCGTATTATTTCCTTTAGCCCCCATATACCTAAATAAATATTTTCGAACTTCCGGTTTACTTTATTCTACATATGTGAGTTGAAGTGGGTTTTCGTAATAATGATTCCTTTTGTGCGCCTAAACTGAATACTATCGAGTGAAACTTGCCCTTGCTCCCATATAACTAATATCAGAATTTTCAAACATCCGGTGGACTTCATTTCAGATATATTGGTGATGGAATGAGAGGTACCTTAATATTATTCTGTTAAAGGAAGTTATTTTCAGACTTCCAATTGACCTTGCACCATATATGGTATGTAAATAAATGATGTGAATCTTAGTTACAACATTTCTTATAACCTAATAATTTATATTAAAATAATAAATAATTAAATAAGTAATTTTAATTCACTGCACATCGTTACTGCTGTATTAGACGTCCACTAAAGTTTGCTAAGATATCTTAGATATTGGCCGATATGTCCGGTATAAAGCCAACGATAAGTATGATATGCGCTAGTTATCCTTAGACAATGAAGCCCTCACATTCAGTATCTAGGAACGATAGGAAGTTAAAATCAGAACGCAGATGTCATTCCTCGTAGGCATTAACCATTCTTCGATATTTTCATCGGAAATATTTGAAAAAAAAGGTGTGTTATTCTTGGCAAAATAACATTTTTCGCTGAATCGGAAGTTCCCAATATTAACAGTTCGTAGAGGGGAACTATTTTGTCGCATTAAAAGAAACTCTTGTATACCTCAAGATACTATATCAAAACTGCAGGTATGAGACAGCGGCTTAAAAATGAACTTGATACTTAAAACACATGATAATTTTAAAAGTGATCAACAGTTTTTTTAAACTATGAAAGAAGAAAAAAATTTGTGTAAATAAAAATTTTGCAAAGCAACTATGCAAATATGCGTATTAGTGCGTGCCAGCGCGTTTTAGTTTGACATCTACTATAAAAGCCCCTGAGACTAAGATGTTCAGCAGCAGACGTTCATTTCTACGAACTGAATAGTCAACTTCTTTCAAAATGAAACTTTACTTTGTATTATTCCTTGCTGTAGCGGCCTGCCTGACTTATGTACAGGCGGCTGATGATACTACAACTACTACAACCGCAGCTAGTGATACCACCACTACCACAACAGCAGCTAGCGATACCACCACTACCACAACAGCAGCTTCAGATACTACCACTACCACAACAGCAGCCGGAGATACTACCACTACCACAACAGCAGCTGGAGATACTACCACGACTACAGCAGCAGGAGATACCACAACCACCACCACCGCCTCCACCACCACAACAACAACAGCAGCGACCAATACAACTACAAAGAAGAAAGTTAAGAGAAGAAGAAGAAGAAGAACTACTCGAAGAAGAACTACACGAAGAAGAAGAACCACCCGAAGACTCAAGGTCATTAGAAGGACAAAGCGCGCAAATGGCGGTAATGCCGGAAATGGCGGCAATGGCGGCAGACGTGTTGTCAGAAGACGTAGGATTATCCAAGGCTAAATATTTATGTCATGAATACAAAATGAACACCGAAACTAAATTGAATAAATTGCAAAACTAGTTATCCAGCTGAGTAATTAATATAACTTTGATGTAAAGCTGTTTCTTCCTTATACTTATTTTGTTATAAGGATGATTTAATAGGTTTAAATAAGGGAAACAAGGTTATGGACCTTACTCCAAATTCTCTTGAAATTCCACAAACAGCTGAAGTATTCATAAGGAAATAAAATTGGTGTATGTACTCTTCTATATGTTAATATAAGGATAATGTTTCGTATAATATTGACATTACAGTTTTGGGATTAAATAAGTGAAGAACACTCATTAACTCTCGTGTCTTCGTTTCGCTCTCCTCCTAGCCAATTGAAGGTTTTTTAACCAACTCGAGTTGCCCTACTACAAAAATAAATACCCTCCAGTAGCTAAGTTTTTAATTTTTTTTTAAGACACGATTTTGTATTGTTTATTTATTTCTCAATATAACTTCTCCAAAATTCGATACTTTGATCTTGAGATACTTCCATGCAAACTCGGCCTCCGTTATAGCGATTATTACTTCATTCCATTCAAATTCTTTCAAGTTTGGAAACAAAGAGACAATATGGAGAATATACCCTATACATGGTAGTAACGATGATATGAGCCGATTCATTGTTATGGTTGAAGGGCACTTTTTTCTTCACTACATTGGGCCGCTTAATAGAGTAGTTTGGTCGTTTAGCTCTTGAATTCCATAAAGTGGTTAGAGTCAAATTTTCGGGAAATAATACAGTTCTCATTTATGTTGATATTTTGTAAAATGTGCTCGGAAACTAAGGACTGTAACGGAGGGCTACCTCAGGATGAGCAGTAAATGAAATTGGGAGGACAACGCTTTAAGCTTGTAACTGAGAAATAGATCCGCCATGGAAAAAAGCCTCCAATGAGAAGCAACCAACAGCCTCGGATGAGAAACCGCCCTGGCGATTCCTGCAAACGCATTAAGGATTACGATGTAAGGAGCCCAAATTCAGTTTGATTTATAATGGGAGAGAGGCTCTGTCCGAGTACTGGCATTAACCCCGTTGGATTAAGACGTAAAGCACGTCTACAGTGTTTTAGACCCGCGTACGCATCGAGATCCTAACATCGTCTCAGGAACTGTGGGACGGCTACTTACGTACAGATGAAACGAAACCACTAGTTTTCGGAAAATGCAAAAGAATAGCTGGTACGGTAAGAAGTGCGACCAAAACATGTGCGGAATGGCATAGATGTCGAGAGTTGAAAAGGAAAAGAGAGACGCCGAATAGCGTGAGTGCGAAGAGCTTGACAAGCTGACCAACAAGAGTAAAGCTCGAAAATTCTACGCAAATATGCGAAGGCGAACCGAAGGTTTTAAGACCGGAGCACACTCTTGTAGAACCGCAGAGGTGATCAAGTGACTGATGCCCAGAATATACTAAAATTATTGATTGATTCTACTGGCGAGCTTCCATCTGAACGGACGTGTATTGATGCGGTCCGTAAAAACTATCTAAAAAAACAAAAATAAAAAATAAACAAATAACAAAAAAGTGCAAGTGTTGGGCAAAAACGCCGAAAGTACTAATAAAAACATAAAAAACACAAAAAATTAGACCTTTTGTAAACACAAAAAAATAATAAAAAAAACAAATACATAAGTGCGAAATAAACAATAAAAGAAACAAATAACATGAGCGCAGCGCAGCCCCACCAACAAGGCCGTAGGCATTCTCTGAATGCCTACTTCAGTTTTGTCGAGCCTGCGAATTCAGCTCCTAACAACAAACAAGGCAACGGTGCGAAGGATGAGTCATCGAAGCAAACAACTGAGCAGCACCATAAGCAGAGCGTACAAATTACAAAAGCAGCAGAGAACAGCAATCAACAACGGCCAGCAACAAACGTGGCCACACCAACAACTAAGCAGGTACCAGCAACCACGCAGGCAGCGAAGAATAACATAACGCAAGGTGAGAATGTACCATTAAAAAAATCATCCATTTCACCATTATCCGTCATTTACATATTTTTTTATTTTGCTGTAAAATTAATTAGATTAGATCAATTTGTGTACTTTGAGTATTGAATTGTATTTTCATTTATACATACATATGTACATATGTATTATACAGAGAAGGCATCAGATGGAATTCAAAATAGCGTTATATTGTAAGAAGGCATGGTTGTGAACCGATTTCACCCATATTTCGTACATGTCATCAGGGTATTAAGAAAATATTATATACCGAATTTTATTGAAATCGGTCGAGTAGTTCCTGAGATATGGTTTTTGGTCTATAAGTGGGCGACGCCACGCCCATTTTCAATTTTTAAAAAAAGCCTGGGTGCAGCTTCCTTCTGCCATTTCTTCCGTAAAATTTAGTGTTTCTGACGTTTTTTGTTAGTCGGTTAACGCACTTTTAGTGATTTTCAACATAACCTTTGTATGGGAGGTGGGCATGGTTATTATCCGATTTCTTCCATTTTCGAACTGTATATGGAAATGCCTGAAGGAAACGACTCTATAGAGTTTGGTTGACATAGCTATAGTAGTTTTCGAGATATGTCCAAAAAACTTATTAGGGGGCGGAGCCAGGCGCACTTTTCAAAAAAAAAATTACGTCCAAATATGCCCCTCTCTAATGCAATCTTTTGTGCCAAATTTCACTTTAATATCTTTATTTATGGCTTAGTTATGACACTTTATAGGTTTTCGGTTTCCGCCATTTTGTGGGCGTGGCAGTGGGCCGATTTTGCCCATCTTCGAACTTAACCTTCTTATGGAGCCAAGAAATACGTGTTCCAAGTTTTATCATGATATCTCAATTTTTACTCAAGTTACAGCTTGCACGGACGGACGGACGGACAGACAGACATCCGGATTTCAACTCTACTCGTCAACTTTGTTGCGAGAGTATAAAAAGTTTCATGGATATTGTAAAGTACTTGTCAAACAATAACAATAATTACTACTCATACCAGCTGAAGAGCTCAAAAGGCCTAGTTGTTGTCATAAAAGGTATTAAGTCTTCGGTAGACCCTATCGATGTGAAGGAAACACTGGAAGAAGGTGGTTTTAGCATTAAATCAGTAGTAAATATTTTTAACAGGAACCAAGTCCCACAACCAATGTTCAGAATAGAGCTGATTCCAAATTGTAACCAACTAAAGAAAAATGAAATACACCTGATTTACAATTTAAAATATCTGCTCCATCGCAGAATTACCGTTGAGGAACCACGCATATTGCACTCTACGCAGTGTCTGTGTGGAGGAGGAATTCACACTGCTAACTACAGAGGTTGCACCGTATATAAAGATTTGAAATCGAAGTTGTCACAAGGCATTCAAGCACGTCGTAACCAAATGTTACAAACACCCGTAATGAAATTATAGCAACTTCAGAAAAAAGTTCAAATCCTATTACCTCTAACAATAATAATATGCAAGGAAGCTATGTAAATGTGGTGAAAGGCAACACTGTGCAAATGCAACTGCCGCAAAATCCTCCAAATGGAGGTATTGAAACTATGATTATAAATCTTACACAGTGTATGACACAATTTATGTCTACCATGCAAAACATAATCCAAGATTTAATAAAATCACAAAATCAAATGCTGCAAAATTTATTAAGTAAAAAATGAGCTTACTAAATATCTGTATACGGAATGCTAACGGTGTTAACCAACATAAATTAGAGATTATCAGATTTCTGTCTGAAAGGAATATAGATGTAATGCTTATTTCAGAAACTCATCTAACAAATAAAAATAATTTCAATATACCGGGATTTAGACTATATGTTATACATCATCCGGATGAAAAAACGCATGGTGGCACGGCAGTGTTGATTAGAAATCGTTTAAAATACTATGCTCTAGAATCTCATGCTACACCACAGTTACAAGCTACAACAATATCACTAAAAAATCGGGGTTGTGACTTAAACCTTACGGCTATATACTGTCCACCTCGTTTTAAAATTACAGAAATCGAATTTAAAGATTTTTTTGGAACAGTAAGTCAAAGATTTCTAGCAGGTGGAGATTATAACGCAAAACACACGTACTGGGGCTCACGTCTTATTAATCCGAAAGGATGACAGCTGTATCAAACTGTTATAAATAGGCACAATAACCTTGAAATAATAACTCCAGGTAAGCCGACATATTGGCCTAGTGATCGCAAGAAAATACCAGATTTTATTGATTTTGTTGTAATCAAAAATATGTATATTGATCTATCTTCTGATCATTCTCCTGTACTAATAAAGTTATTTGAACAACCCATATTCGTTAATCCAAAAGTGGGTCTAACTTCTTATAAAACGAATTGGCTAAAATATAAAAAATACGTCAGTAGCCACATTAATATTCAGGACAAAATAAATATAGGAAGAGATATTGAGGAAAGCATAAGAGAAGTCAATGATATAATAACCGGCGCAGCTGTCTTAGCAACACCAAACAAAAGCTATAAGCCGCTTGGTTTCAGAAAAATCTCTTATGAGAAATATAAATCTTTGCAAATGAAAAAAGGCGTGCAAAACGTGGATGGCAGATAGATCGATCCCCTTCCACTCAGCTTCAATTAAAATCTGCTGTACGTAAATTAAAAAAAGCGCTTAAACGTGAGGAAGAATTGAACACCGAAATGTATATAAAGAAGCTGTGTCCAAATTCAAACAAGCAAAATTCCCTTTGCAAAGCCCAAAAGTCCATGGAGCCACCAACTGACTCCAACATGCCTATACGAGACTTGGGTGGAAATTGGGCTCGAAGTGACGAGGAAAAGGCTAATTGTTTTGTAAATCACCCAGAAAAGGTATTTCAACTCAATTTGCTAAAGGACAACTTTAAGCTGTCAATCTTACCCAACACAGCTAAAGAGTCGCTCCAGTCTCTTAAGACTTCATCTTCTGAAATTATTGGTATCATTAAAGAACTTAATCCAAAAATATCGCCGGGACATGATAATATGTCCCCAAAAATGCTAATTGAGTTACCAATTATTGCTGTAGAGGTGCTCTCTTTGCTCTTCAATGCAATTCTTAGTTTCGGATACTATCCAATTTCATGGAAAAAGTTGCAGATTATCTTGATAGTTAAACCTGGGAAAGATTTAACACAGCCGTCTTCATACAGACCAATTAATCTTCTACCCAGTCTTTCAAAAGTATTTGAAAAAGTATTACTATCAAAGATGTCTCCTTTCCTCCATGAAAAAATGTAATGCAATGCATCAATTCGGGTTTCGTGCGAAACATGGCACAATAGAGCAAGTAAATAGAATTACTAACGAGATGAGGAACTGGCACAGGCAGTAGTGTTCAGCAATATTTCTAGATGTAGCGCAGGCGGTTGATAAGGTGTGGCACGAAGGTCTTTATATAAGATTTAAAAAATTCTACCTTTAGAATTGTATAAAACATTGGAGTCTTATTACAAAAATAGAAAATTTATAGTAAAAGTGGGTGATTTCATATCTGATGAACGACAGATAAGGGCTGGTGTACCCCAGGGCAGTGGTTTAGGTCCAACACTATACATCATATATACAGCAAATCTTCCAACAGCTAATAATGTACTAACTTCAACTTTTGCGGACGACACAGCAATAGTGAGCCGTAACAAATGCCACATTTTAGCATCAAGAATATAAGCGTATAAACGTAAACGAACAGAAGTGTAAGCATATTACATTTTCGCTGAGACCAAAGAAGTGCCCGGCAGTAAAAATAAACAATATTTTAGTACCCCAAGCGAACGAAGTAATAGCCCTGACAGACGTGTAATAGCCCTGACGAGACGAATTGAAATTTTATGGTGACAGACGGCAGGCTTGTGCATTTAGACAGCTGATAGTGAAATTTGCTTCTTTATTAAAAAAAAAGTGAAGTAAAAATGAATAAGATAAATTATTAAAAGAAATTTTGGTAATTTTGGAAAATCAATATAAATTTAACGAAAAAATTCGTTTATTATTATCTACGTTAAAAGATAATAGAGTGAAATTAAAAACAATAATTGATTGTAATGCGGAAAAAGTGTGCAAAAAAGTTAAGAATATTGGAAAAATGGATAGCAAAAGTGCGACATCTGTCAATAAATAGCAAAAATCAACCATTTTTGAGCAGTGTTGCCTATTAAAATTTAGTAAATTCAACCAAATGCACGGAATTCTTGTGCATTACAAACTTGCATTGACATGGGTCAAATGCGCAAATAAATGTAAATTAAGCCCGCTAATGCATATTAGCGCTGTCGTCTGTCAGGGCTATAACATATGTAACTTGGTATTCACCTAGATAGACGGCTCACGTGGAGAAAACACATCTCTAGTAAAATAACATGTATGAAGATTAGAGCTGCAAGGTTAAATTGGCTTTTAAATAAAAACTCCAAACTTAGCCTAGACAACAAAGTACTTTTATATTATATAATGCGGCCATGAAGCCGATTTGGATGTATGGCATTCAACTTTGTAATATTCATATATTACAAAGGTTTCAATCAAAAATGCTTAGAACAATCACGTGTTCACCATGGTACATGCGTAACGAAACTATCCATAAAGACCTTGGTATCCCTATGGTAAAGAAAGAAGTAGAAGACAGCAGAATTAAATATATATCTAAACTCCGAGATCATCCAAACCCTTTGGCTAATGCTTTGGTACATTCCTGCGATCAAACACGACTTAAAAGAAGAGATATGCCTGCGTACTAAGGAGAGGTTTTATAACTTATTGTTAGGCTTTAAGAAAAAGCAGATCCAATAAATAAAATAAGTTTAAAAAAACAAATACTAAAATTATGTAGGGAACACTTCTTTAGCCTGCTGAATGGCAGTGAAAGCATAACACCAGGAAATGGTGAACCCCTATGCCCGAACATGAAGAAGTTCGAATAGTAATTACGAGTCTGAAGAACAACTAAGCGGCGAGCCATTTAAACTGGTAAAGAGCATAAATCACCTTCTTTGTAGAATATGGTCGGATGAAAGCATGCATACATGAACGATTGGAATTTAAAGCTGCTTTTGACAGCACGAAAAGGAGCTGCCTCTATGCCACGATGTCTAAATTTGGTATGTCTGCAAAACTAATGCGGCTTTGTAAACTGCCGTTGAACAATACCAAAAGCTCCGGCATGATCCGAACCCTTCGATACTAAGCGATGTTTTAAACAAAGCGACTCACTTTCGAACGATTTCTTTAATCTACTCTTGAAGAAAATAATTCGAACAGCAGAACTAAATAAAGAAGGTACAATCTTCCATAAGGGTGTACAGCTGCTGGCGTAAGCCGATGACATATTGACATAGATATAGAAGCAAAGCAAATGGGTCTGGCAATGAATGAAGGCAAGACGAAATATATCTTTTCATCAAACAAACAGTTGTGGCACTCGCGACTAGGCATAACTTCGAAGTTTTAGATAACTTCGTCTATCTTGGATCCAGCATCAACACCAACAGCAACGTCAGCCTCGAAATCCAACGCAGAATAACTTTTGCCAACAGGTGCTACTTCGGACTAAGTAGGCAATTGAGAACTAAAGACCTCTCTCGACGAAGAAAAACCAAATTCTCTAAATCACTCATTATTCCCATCCTCCTATTTGGGCAGAGGCATGGACGATGACAACATCTCATAAGTCGACATTACGAGTTTTCGTGAGAAAAGTTCTGCGGAAGATTCATGGTCCTTTTCGCACTTACTACGTCGAATATCGCATTCAGCTATATAAGAAATACAACGACATTAACATAACTCAGCGAATTAAGAGATAGCGGCTAAGTCATGGTGTCCGAATGGATGAAGACACTTTTGCTCTTATAGTATTAGACGCAGTTCCCGCAGGTGAAACAGAGGAAGACCTCCACTCAGTTGAACGGTATATTAAGGGGTCACATGAGAAGTAACGATTTTATGGCCTTACTGCGAAGAATTTAACATCACTTCCATCAACCCGGGAGCGTTGTAGAGCCTATTTTAACTTGACTGGGTTTGATAAGAGGGTATCGTACAATATACATGTCTCATTGTATCCCTCTTTCTTAATTAGGGGCAACCTAGTCTTGAATTTAATTAAGATTTTACACGAATATTTATATTTGAAATTGTATTTTTCGTAGAGTGAGGTTTACATAATATATTTAGCCTCGAATAACTACTACACGTCTGCCGCCATTGCCGGCATTTGCGCGCCTTGTTCTTCTAATGATCTTGATTCTTCGGGTGGTTCTTCTTCTTCGAGTGGTTCTTCTTCTTCGTGTGGTTCTTCTTCTCCTTCTGGTAGTTTTCCTCCGAGTAGTTGTTGTGTTCGATGCTGCTGTTGTTGTTGTGGTTGTATCACCAGCTGCTGTAGTTGTGGTGGTATCTCCAGCGGCTGTAGTTGTGGTAGTATCTCCAGCGGCTGTTGTCGTGGTAGTATCACTAGCTGCGGTAGTCGTGGTAGTATCTCCAGCTGCTGTTGTGGTGGTGGTATCACTAGCTGCGGTTGTGGTAGTGGTGGTATCACTAGCTGCGGTTGTAGTAGTTGTAGTATCATCAGCCGCCTGTACATATGTCAGGCAGGCCGCTATGGCAAGGAATAATATAAAGTGAAGTTTCATTTTGAAAGAAGTTAACGATTCAACTTGTAGAAATGCTACTGCTGATCTCCTGAAAGTCAAGGCCTTTTATAGTAGTTGACCAAATGTAAACGCACTGGCACACACTGGTACGCATATTTGCACAGTTGCCTTGAACTAATTTTTATTTACACCAACTTGTTTACAACGGTTAATGGCAAAAACGTGGTGCATGTCTACACATCTGAGCACATATGTATGTAATTAGGCTTAGAAAAATGTATATGTATGTAGAGTATGCAAACATTTCATCAACTGTGCAAACGCAAGACTTTCAGTGCAAAAAACCCTTAACATTGTAAGTATATTTTTAAGCCCTTTGTAGGCGAAATTGTTCTAACTTTCAATTTTCTCTTATGTAGCACCCTCGGCTTTTGGAGCTTTATGAAATTTTTTCGAAAAACTAACTGAACTTGTATACTCTGCACAATATGTTGCGATATTACTACATTAATAAGTTAAAATTGGAGATGTGGAATGGAAATGCCAATTTGTCATTGTAAGGGCAATATAAAAGTAGTTAAAACCCATTGTGCTATTTGTTTTTAATATCCGGGGCATGGTGTATTAAATTTGCCATGAAGTTTGTAACACCCAGAAGGAAGCGTAAAATATTCTATAAAATCATTGATTTACGTTATGTCCGTATACACGCGAATAAGTCCCTCATTTTTTGAGACGTCGCTCTTAATTTTACAGTTGATTACATGACGGAACCTCCGATTTCGGACCACTGTAGCATATAGTTGTGTTTCCTATGTTCGCTTACGCTTAAGTCCCTGTATGAAAACTTATTTTATTTAACAAGAATCTTCGTAAACTTTAACATGTATTGTTATCCAATACATCGTTATAATCTCCGAAAATTCCAACTGATCGATCGTAATAAAGCTAAAACCCTTTTATACCATTTTTTGCTATAAAAAAATCATTGACGAGTGTTCAATGCAGAATATGTAAGAAGTAAAAGCTGGAGGAGGTTACCCACCGATTTTTCAATACATCAAAACTGACCTCGGAGATAAACTTTAAACTTAATAAAAGGGAATAAAATTCGAAACAACAAAAAATTAATATTTTTCAAAAGTTATATTTTTTTATTCAAAGTAGTTTCCTTGTGCTTCGATACAGCGTTTAGCCCGGTCAATTAGCATTTCTAATGAGTATTTAAGGTCATTTTTCGGAATGCTCTTGAGAATATCGGTCGTCGCCTTTTGGATAGCTGAAATGTCCTGAAACCAGTGTCCTTTCAAAAGCTCAGTGACAAGCGTCGACCGATGACACGGCGCATTATTGTGCAACAGGCGCCAGGACCCTGCCTCACGGTATTGTGGTCGAGCACGACGAATGCCTGACAAAACACGCTTCATAACACCAAGGTAAAACACAGCATTAATCTTTTGGCCAGGTGGGACGAACTCTCGGTGTACAATACCCTCGGAATCGTAAAAACAAATCAGCATTGTCTTTATTTTTGACTTCTGAAGACGACTTTTTTTGGCCCGACTTCTGATCGTCACAGATTTCCGCACGACCTTCTTGGAATCGCTTAAACCACTCATGCATATTACTACGGGATAGGCACTGATCACCATAAACTTTTTTCATCATTTTAAATGTTTCAGTAAACGTTTTCCCAAGTTTCAAACAAAATTTAATATTTGCTTTTTGTTCAAGATGCATTTTATGACCGATGACCAAAAGCTGCTGTCACTTTTTGATCAATAACATCGATTGTAGTTATCCAATTGTCTTAAAATTTTTACGAAAAGGCAACAAGAGATCAAATTTTTTATTTCATATACACACCAATAGGTGGCGCCACCAGAAACAGTTATATTTAAAAAGTTCTGTTTATTTTGCGACAGACCTTTTATATTGTTTCAATATGTGGGCTAATACCAATACGACTAGAACTGCGATAAGTGTGTAATAACCGATGACAGAAAAATTAAATCAAACGTAGGTTTGCTATATCAAACTACCTATCTCAACAAATATTTGATCGATTTGAACCGAATTTTCCTTTTAATTATATTGAAAATATACTTATGTTACAGGTAAAACGCGCATGGAATTTGAAACAACTATGCTTACACTTCTTACATGACACTATTTTGAATTGAATCAGAGTTTTTACTGTATCAGTTACCAAATATAGCGAAAGATTGACAATATCCATTTTAATATCTACGAAATTGGGGTGTGAATTTGTATGCAGTTTTTCAGTTTTAATAATCTTATTTAATTATTTATTAACTAATTTGATTGTGCAGAAGTGATATTTATCGTGTTCCTTACATTGAATTTTGCAAAGGCTTTTAGTTTAAACATTATTATTTCAGTGCCGAATCATCTGTTTTCATTTTGTTTTATTTTATTTTCTCTTTTTTTAACACATATTCTTTCGCTCTTCACAGTTGTGATACGCAAGTTTTTATTTGCCCTAGTGCTTTTAAAACTGCTCGCATAATTTTTTGAATTATTTGGTTTCGTACTTGGATTAACAATTAACAATATTTTTATTTCATTCGTTTTCAATTGTATTTATTTTATTGCTATTGTACTATATTATTATACAAACATATTTATATATTACATTTTGATTTATTACTATTTTGATTTAATCTTCCTTTAATCCTGGTTGTTGTTTCTTTTTTTTTTTCATTGTCGTGTAACTACCTCAATTGTAATATTAAAGACGAGCCAAAACGCTATGTCTCATGATGGCTTTGTGATAGGCGTGCCCATATTAAATGTGCGGGACTGCCAGGTAAAATCTTATAGCCCTGACAGAGGGCAGCGTTAAACCGGATTAACTGCATTTTTCGGGATAATTCAGGAGTTACCACAGCTAACTCCGTTGCTGAATTCAAACATAACTCTCAAAATTTTAGGGGGTTTGTGGGATTTTCGTTGGCAACATTGTTAATAATTGACAGCTTTATTCTATTGTGAATGAAAAATAAGAGCAGTGACAGCCGTTTTCCGTTTAAATGTAAACAAAGTTATTTTGAAAAGCGATGATTAAAGATAAAAAGTAAGTAATTTTAGTATTTTGCATTGCCTTCTAAACGAAAATTATTATCTTTGTTTCAATTTCAGAAGGCTGGCAGAAAAAAGCGTTCAGGGTGGACTTTAAAGGATGAGTTGGAGCTGCTGGAAAAGTGGGAGGCACGTTTCCCCGACCTCCGTCGTGCAAAGCGAAATGCTCATACATACAATGAGATTTCGCAGGAAATGGCACAAAAATACACCGCCGGGTAAAATCACTGCAAAGTGAAAAACATGATAACGAAATACAGGTGAGTTTTCTCAATAATTACATTTCTTCTTTTAACCCATTAATAACCCTACTTTCAGAGAGGAGAAAACCATAATTGGCACTTCTGATGGTAGCCCCTTGGAGGCATTATTTCCGAGGTAAAAAACTAATTTATTTATTTATCATCACAATCATGTCCGATGCCATCACCATCATGTCCGCTGCCACCTTCGTTGTCGTCGCCATCACCATCATGTCCGATGCCGTCACCATCACCTTCATCTGCAACAAGAAAACGTAATTTTAGCGCCGAATTTTAAAGGTTTTTTAATAAACAAACTGACATATTGGAAAGGGTTGCGGATGAAACAAAGCACGTTTCAGAGGAAATAATTCAGACTGTTCGGCAGCACAATAATTTTTCCGAAAGATCTTTAACCGTTATGGAGAAAATCGCAGAGAAACTTTAAGTTTAAAATAATTGTATCGTTTTTTTCTAGTTTGAAATGTTTTGTTATCCTAAAAAAAAAAAATAAAATTAAATAATTTTATCGCTTTTTCTAGTCCTAAACCATTATTTAATGAAATGTGAAATGAAATGTAACAAAAAATGAATTTAAATAGAAAATGATCTCTTTAAAAAATGGATGTTTATAATTATGTGTACTAATATTTGTTTTCTGCTACTCTATACATTTATACTCACGAAAACTCGGAGCTATTGCATTTCCAATAGCCGATGCTGTTACATCATTTTCCCCAGCTCTTGTAGTGTGATGTGGTTGAATTTCTGAAATTATTTCTGTAGCATCTTGGATCCACGAAAAAGGAATTTCATCATTTTCAGTTTTTAGAAAATTGTGCAAAATACAGCATGCATGTATAATAACGTTAACGTTTTTTGGAGCTACCGGTAAACCTCTGCCAATTTTTCTAAATCGGGCTTTTAGTTGATCAAAGGCATTCTCTATAACTCTGCGACATTTGGATAAACGATAGTTAAATGTTTTTTCTAACACTGGCTGATTTGGTGAGTATGGAAAAGGCTATCTGTAACGCAACAATCGAAAGGAGGCTGAATCGCCAATAAGTAATACGGAGACGTTAACATCTCCAATCATTTTGATGCTCTGAGCAAAAATATCAGGGATTTCATGAAATTTCTTTAAGGAACTACCTTCAAAAATGTAAGAATCGTTATTTCTTCCAGTTGACCCAACATGTATGTATATATGTAAATTTTGATCTATAAAATAGTGAAAGGATTTATATAAATATTTCCAATAAGTATATGAAATTTACCTATAGTCGCAACTTGCCAGCAGAACAACCGAATACCACCCCTTATAATTGTAATAATCGATCGCATCTTCCATCATCTTTTTGACATCGTACTCCCAAAAAGTGTCATTGCGGTCCTTTTATTAATAACATATGTATATAAATGAGGGGTATAAAATATTAATATTCAACATACAATATATTAAACTTACAAATTTCCAGGCGCTTCTTTCCCTTATTTCTGAAGACGCCACTTTGGTACTAAATAGTTTCCAGTATCGCTTTTGTCAATTCATTCATCAATTTAATCTTTTGAAGCAGTTTTAATAGTAATGTATTTATACTTTTGTTTAACAAATTGTGGTTTTGCACCATCTGTGTGGCTAACAATCGCAATGCTTGTATTCTATCCATTTTTGTTTTATCAAATTGAAAATGTTATTAATATGCCAATCAGCTGCTCGCTAACTAGCATCGCTGGTGTCTGTCACCTATAAATTTGGATGCTTTTGGTCCAGAAATTTTTTTGAATAAATAATAATAATTAGTATTAAATAAGGTGAAAGATAATACTATACGTAATTCAAAATTATTTTTTGATTTCGTTAACTTTATATACAAATCTATCATGTGTCAATCACATTATTTCCAACATGTTTGCAGAATTTTTCAATTCAAACTACTCTAGTGGTTCTCCTAAAATATTTTCCTATCAGCACGTGTTCTGTCCGAATACTTCAATTATTGCTCTAATTATTTTTGAAGAAGACGTCTTGCATAATTTGAATAAGTTAAAACCATCTTTTAATTACGGCCCAGATATGTTACACTCATGCTTCTTGAAAAATGATCCCAAAAACATCTTCTTGCCTTTGACAAAAATTTTTAATTCCTCTCTTTCATTGCAGACCATACAACTTTTTCGATGTCACCAGTATATGCGAGTTATATACACTGACTTTAGCAAAACTTTCGATAAAGTGACTCTCGTACGTTAAGTTGATCTTCTGGACTTTCAACCAAGATTTCTTCTTCTTATTTTTATAATAGAACACAATGAATGATATTTGATGATACTCTTTCGGATTCAATTAATGTCTCTTCGGGTGTTCCATAAGGTAGTCATCTTGGTACGATTCTGTTCTTGTTGCTTATGAACGATTCTGTCAAAAGATTCTCAAATATTTTATTATATCCCGATGTAATGCTTTTTAAATCATATACTTAAATTGATGAAATTTGTCTGTTGCAAACAGACTTAAATAGTTTGGTTGCATGGTGGTTGATATGGCACTGAATCTTAATAAATATAAGACAGTGCTATTCTCATAGATTTGGTTTCCTCTTTCCTTATGTAATAAAAAAATATTTGCTAGAGTAAGTTTGTAACGTTGATTTGGGAATTCTTATGGACTCTAAGTTTAATTTTAGTCTTAGTACTGATACTATAGTCTTAAAAGCAAAATGTATTCTCAATTTGGTTAAACGTTGGTCTGAAAATTTTAGAAGTCCGTATGTTACTAAAACACTTTTTACAACTTTGGATAGACCTATATTAAAGTAGGGCTCCGTTGTATGGAACCCTAGTTAAAAAATCCATTCTAACAAGTTAGAATCGGTACAAACACATTTTTAAATTTTCGTCTAAGGGCATTTCCGAACTGATTTTTGGTTAAGTCTTCCTCCATACACTAGTCGTTTCTTCTTCTACTTTAGTGGCGTAGACACCGCTTACGCGATTATAGCCGAGTTAACAACAGCGCGACAGTCGTTTCTTCTTTTCGCTACGTGGCGCCAATTTGATATTCCAAGCGAAGACAGGTCCTTCTCCACTTGGTCCTTCCAACGGAGTGGAGGTCTTCCTCTTCCTCTGCTTACCCCGGCGGGTACTGCGTCGAATACTTTCAGGCACACTTAAATTCCAATCATTGGGCATGCTTTCGTCGGACCATATTTTACAAGGAAGCTTATGCATGCTCCTTATCAGTTCTTCACCGCCGTGTTTGAATAGCTCGGCCGGCAATCCATCGGCCCCGCCGCTTTGTTGTTCTTCAGGTGTGTAATTGCTATTCGAACTTCTTCACGATCGGGCAGTGGAACGTCTGCTCCATCGTCATCGATTGGGGAATCGGGTTCGCTTTCTCCTGGCGTTGTACGTTAACTGCCATTCAGCAGGCTGGAGAAGTGCTCCCTCCATAATTTAAGTATATATATTCTGAGCATCGGTGACTAGATCACCTTTGGGGGTTCTACAAGAGTATGCTCCGGTCTCGAAACCTTCTGTAAGCCGCCGCATTTTTTCGTAGAATTTTCGAGCATTACCCCTGTCGGCCAGCTTATCAAGCTCTTCATACTCACGCATTTCGGCCTCTTTCTTTTTCTTTCTGCAAATGCGGCTCGCTTCCCTCTTCAACTCTCGGTATCTATCCCATCCCGCACGTGTCGTGGTCGATCGCAACGTTGTGAGGTAGGCAGCCTGTTTTCTCTCCGCTGCGACACGGCACTCCTCGTCGTACCAGTTGTTCTTTTGCACTTTTCGAAAACCACTGGTTTCAGTTGCAGCTGTACGTAAGGAGTTTGAAGTGCCGTCCCACAGTTACCTTATACCAAGTTGTTGACGAGTGCTCTCAGAGAGCAGCAGCGCAAGCCGAGTAGAAAATCGTTCAGCTGTCTGTTGTGATTGCAGCTTCTCGACGTCGAACCTTCCTTGTGTTTGTTGACGTGCGGGTTTTGCTGCACAGAGGCGGGTGCGAATCATGGCTGTAACAAGATAGTGGTCCGAGTCGATGTTAGGACCGCGTAGCGTACGCACATCTAGAACACTGGAGACGTGTCTTCCGTCTATCACAGCATGATCGATTTGGTTGGTGGCTTTTCGATCCGGAGACAGCCAGGTAGCTTGATATATTTTCTTGTGCTGGAATCTAGTACCAGAGATAACCATATTTCGGACCCCGGCGAAGTCGATCAGCCTCAACCCATTTGGGGATGTTTCGTCGTGGAGGCTGAATTTACCGACTGTTGCTCCAAAGATACCTTCTTTGCCCACCCTGGCGTTAAAGTCGCCAAGCGCGATTTTGACATCGTGGCATCTTGGTTCACATCGTCCTTCTTTTCCGTCGGAGCGTGGGCGCAAATCAGGGATATGTTGAAGAATCTCGCTTCAATGCGGATTGTGGCTAGACGTTTATTCACCGTAGTGATCTCGATGCTTAAAAACTCTCTTGCCTTTCATGGACTCGGCTGATTCTGCACGTATGCAGATGCGTCCCTCGCATTGGTCGGCCGGGAGGAGGGTAATTGTTGGGTTATAATAATTGTAGTTCCTTTTATACTGAATATAAGGATCTTCTAACCTAAAAGGAAAATGTCGGTAGTTTTCTGAAACTGGTGTCATGAAAGAGGATATGTGTTCTTAAACATAATGAGATTTAGTGCTAAATATAAATTAAATTGCTCTATTCCTTGGCCTAAGCCTCGTATTTTTAATATAGTAACTTATAGTAGTATAGTAGTAATGTACTAAATTTAGCTTCTTTGGTTATATTTATGTTTCCTTTCACGTTGATACTATTTTAGAACCGTTATTAATAGCAGCAGCACTATCATATTCGAAATCCAGAGCTGAAAAATTTTTTCCAACAGGTACTTCTTTGAACTGAGTAGGCAATTGAGAAGATCAAACTCTATATTTGGCTCATTACTCCTGTCTTGCTATATGATGCAGATGTATGGAAAGGTTCTGGGGAAGATTTATGGACCTTTGCGCATTGGACCTTCAATTGGCCCCATGTTGCGAAAAAAAGAAACGACGAAATATCTTGTTACTGAGTATAATAGTGTTGTTCATCTAAATAAAGCCAATCGAGACAGATACATATAAAGATTCGTGTTGAATGCATGCCTGTGTAAGAGATACTGAAGTAATAATTGAGATATCGTCGCGAAGTTTGGCGAAATCAGACAATAGCCACGGCCCCAATGTGTCTTTAAGCGAAATCGTTGTAAAAACGGACGAAATCGGATCACAACCACGCCTACTTTCCATATATTATAAAATCAAGCCACTTTGTACAAATTGTGCCTTGCGAAATATATTCGAAATCGGGCAACGTCAGTGACTATCCTGACATTATTAAAAAAATTTTCGGTCAGCCTGTTTTAGGTAGAATTTATGCTACATTTATCGGTTAAATTGTGAGTTGTCTTAACCGTATTTCTATGATAATTATCTGTCCTTATGGCGAAAGCAGTTATAATCGGGTCAATACTTGTCCTACGCCAAACATAGTTATAAACTTTTCTCTCGGTTGACTCTAAGCAGTTTATTATGGTCATTTTTCATTTTACGGACATTTAATAATCTCACCTATAGCAGATTTTGTCGAAAGCGGTATAAACCATAAACCCAATAAGACGATATCCGCGCCGACAACAGTTTTTCCCTTTATTTATCCAATATATTCCTCCTTATGTTTAAGATTACTAAACATTTCAATCATCTTAATTAAATTAAGCAATAGTATATCAGACTAAGTAATTATATGGCCTATAGTTTTAATTGGATACCGAATATGGTTGTGATTCATTCATAATTTCACAAAGTAATGAATATGGAATTGGTGGAAACATTTTATAAAATCAAAATTTGACAACCCCTGAAAATATGACCTCTCCTTTTTCTTTGAGAATTGTACGGTTACTCCCGAACTCAGCTCTTCCTTATGTGCATGTTTCAGATGGCTTTGTTGATATGAAACACATATAACTATACATATTTGAGAACATGTACTTGTATGTATGTACAAAAACTGCCTTTGTTAGGTCCTTGCAACAAAGCTGTAAAATACTTGTGAAACAACTTGCGACCGGTTGAAATAAAACAACCCCACAAACTGTTTAACAGCTGTTTTACTGAGAACTTTACTCTGAGTGTATCATTATTGATTTCGTTGTAAGTTCTCTATATAATAATTCACCACTGGTTAGGAGAGAGCAATGAGGGAAACACACCCCTCAAAATAAATTCAGAACTCGCGTGTTACTCGTACGAAGCAGAAGTCATCATGAAATAAGTACATTTTGTGGGAAATACTTATATACACATTTGCAATTTGTTTAATAAGCTGAAATATTAACAGATTGCCCAACCTGGAACAGTGAAGAATAAATTGTTCTATTATTAATTATTTAATATTTAAATCAAAGTGTGTTACTCCGACATTGTTTGTGTATTTTGTGCATTATATTTCATCTGAAATTGTATAAGAAAAATTAATTACAATGGATATACCAATATCGATGTTGTTGTTGCTCAGTCTTG
This sequence comes from Bactrocera zonata, assembly GCA_037783105.1. Lineage (NCBI taxonomy): Eukaryota > Metazoa > Arthropoda > Insecta > Diptera > Tephritidae > Bactrocera > Bactrocera zonata. Next base: position 28,797 of record JBAWJQ010006526.1, read on the forward strand.
TATTTACCGTCATAGGAGGTGTTTTAGTTCTTTTGTTGCAATATTACCTTTATTTACGATTTTCTGACCTTCCTGAAGAGAGTGCGGAACAAAAAGATATCAACACAAAATACTCGCTGCCAACGGTAAGTTAAAAACTCCAAAACTCAAAAAGTAAACATGAATATTGTCGCACTTGCATATACAATATTATTGAATATTTCAGACAATTCAGCAAACTGCACATGCCATAAATCTATCGCCGTCTACATCGTCGGTACCCGGACACACGCATACTGTAGGTGCTGCCGAAGCAGCACCATTAATGTCAATTAACTTTGTGATGCAATTCCTTTTCCATGAACTGAAAAACTCCAGTCGCGTGCGGAAATGGTTCTACCGCAAATTGTCGTTAGAGCTTGATGAACTATTGGCCAAAACTACAACTGGCAAATTGTTTGATAAGTTGACGGTGAGTTGGCAGCAATCATTACCTTACAAAAAAGAAAAACAAAAACAACACAACACTAATCTTCGAATCTTTGACAACACTAATCCTTCCAGTGCTTTGACTAGTTTGATTAAGGTTAAAGATCCATATGCTCCAAAGAATATCTCAAATACAGAAATACGTCGCAATTGGTTTGACCGTTTTCCTCCTGGGCTTTAATTAATTTAGAAATCATATCTTCGATTAAATTTTTGAATATAATCTAATTTAACAGTTTTTGAGTCTCTTAAGTAAACTTTTTAAAAGCCTTATGAGCGTAAACCCACTTTGTAACATCTACCATATGTTGTTAATACACGAGAACTTATCTTCTGTACTAAAAACCATTTCTGTCATAAACCACTAAACTTTTATAACAATCACAAACAAAATAATTATTTTTAAACCAATCAAACTATCATCTGTAAAACGAATATCGTATAGGAAATTTAAGCGCTATGGCTTATATAGCATTAACATCTTTCGACGATGTTATTCGAGTGTAGTCGATGTGACTTATTTTCTATATTTCACTGAAGTTCTCTTTAATGAAGATAACTTTATTTGTAGATAAAAGAACTGGAGCTTGGTGATCAATTTCCTGAGATTAGAACATTACGCGTACACAGCATTGAACTGAACGATACTGGTGATCGTATTGAAAATCTCGATATATTACTTGAAATTCATTATACCGGAAATTTTCGAACATCCATCGATGCCGATATGGTACTAGGTAAAAAGGGATCCCTCACCTTAATCGGTAATTTACATAATATAATGCATTTGTATCTTTGTTCTACTAATTAGTAATTACAACTATTTTAGTAAAACAATTGTCTGGCTTGGCGCGACTACAATTTACCCGTGAACCGTACACACACTGGTCGTTGAGCTTTCTGGGTGATCCAGAACTTGACTTGGCGATCGAATCCAAATATCAGGGTCGTCAAATGCAATCGAACATCACCAGTCTGATTTCTAACCAAATACGGAAAGCAGTGCGACGCAAGCACACGCTTCCAAACTATAAACTACGTTATAAGCCATTTTTCCACAAAACACCAGAGGAAGATGCTGATGGAGATATACAACCAAATGGTACCCTGGAGGTCAAAGTGTCCGAAATATCGCGACTCATGTGTCCGGAAGTTGTAACAGAGGTCTACTGTACACTGACTTTAGCCTCGCTTGCATTTGTCGAGATACGTCAGAAAGATAATCGCAATGTAATAGTTTTGATTGACATTGAAATACATAAGGCGAAGAATCAACAGATTGGCATACTATTTAAGCAAAATACCGAGCAGTGCGTGGAAATTGAAGCAGTTTTGCCAAACACTCCCGCATGCAAATCCGACCTACGTCCAGGTGACATGTTAATTGCAATTGAAGGCAAACGAGTACAGTCTATCCAACAAGTGGCGAAGATATTCAAAAGTTTGCAAACTTCTGCCTACCGCTTACGTATCGAGCGTGTTATTCCCGGTATCATAAGAAATGATGCAATTTTGGAAGATCTCGAATTATATGAAGATTTGGGGGATGCCCATACGGGCTATAGTGTGTGCAAGACTCCAACTGAGCCTAATGAGTTGGGCGGTAGACAAGCATCTATCCGTCAAAGTACAGGTGACAAAGGTTCTTCCAGCGAGTCTAGCCTTGGTAATACTCCAACTAATTCTCCAAAGAAGAGTAAACTTATCACGAAGGCATTGAAAAAGACCATCAGTCGTGAGCTCAATGAGCATAACAAAGAAAAAGATGAAGAACTTAAGAACTTGAAAGGCAAACAGTCATTCAAAACGGATGATAAGACAAAGGGTCCGCCAAAGGTTCTGATTGACACCATAGGCGAAGTGGAGCATTATTATCAGCACTCAACCGTAGATCGCAACATAAATCGTCTGATACATATGGATGATTTGAGCTGCTTCAAATTGGAAGCTAAGTCGCGCTATCTGAATGTGGGCGTATATTCAAAAAGTGCTGGCGACGGTACATTGTTGGGCTTTGTAAACATACCAGTGGGTCAGATTTTGGCTGAGTGTTGCGAAACAAGTTTGGTGCAGTGCTGGAAGAAATGTGAACTAAGTCCACCAATTCCACAAGATTTGTGAGCGATATTTTTGTGAAATCTCAAAACTATTTAATACAAATTAGTTTACCACTTTTTCACAGGAAGACGCATAAGCTTTCCAGCCAATCTGGGTTTATACCTGATTTGTGTTTTGGCGATGTGCTTTTGGCTTTTACCTGGGAAGGTAACCCAAATCTCCAACCCAGCGAGCCACCAACCAAACAAATTTCTAAGTCCAAGAGCAAGTAAGTGAGACTCATCTTTATTTAAATTTAAACTTTTGTTTAAAGAGTTATTCTTTTCTAAGAAATAATTACGCTGATGAAAAAGTTGATAACGATAGTGGTGTTTTTGAGACAAATTCGTTGCGGACCACGCCAAGTTCAGGTTCACTTACATCGACTAACCAAACGACTTCGAATCAGTTGCGTTCGCACAGCTTTGTGCGCACCCATTTTCAACGTGCAACCCAGTGCGATTTCTGTGGCAAAAAAATTTGGCTGAAAGATGCGGTGCAATGCAGTGAGTGCGCCATGTGTTGCCACAAGAAATGTATAACGAAATGCCAGAATGCGACAGTTTGTGGTCCTGTTGATTGCTCCAATGTGCTGCGACAACCGTCCATCACTAGCACAACTCCAGAGTTCACTGTTACCGATGCAGACACTTGCGACGCTTCTGAAGGTGAAGAGGCCATGCCATCAATATCAGGCGAAGAGGCGGCAGAAACTGTTCCCATTAAAACGCCACCAACGCCAGTGCTCGAGGTTCATCGTTCAAGTCTGACAGGTCTATTAGCGCAAGGAATAAAGCGTGTTAATTCGGCGAATAATCTCGCTATACCTGGCATTGTGTCTTCATTAGCTGGTAGCGGTGTTGGTGGATCAAGTGCTAATTTAGCCACAACGGCGAAAAGTTTGCCGCCCAGTCCACAAAGATCGCCATCTCGGTGAGTAGAAGAAGGACTATAATTGGGTATTCACGAAATTTCGAGTCCTTTAACCAAAGTACTCAAACTAGGAATTTCGAATAACTGAATTAGTTATATTTACAAATAATCAAATTCATTATTTTAATTAAAAATTACTTACATATAATTTCAGCAAATCTTCGCTGGTTTGTAGTCCTTTTACTACTTTCGATGTAGTTACAAAACGTTTGGAAGCTATACCATCCGAAGTAACTGCGTTGAGCATCGAACAGATTAGCTCAATTAGTGAGCCAATAATCGGCATCCTTAAAGATGAAGACGTCATGACATTAGCTAAAAATGCCAGCAAGAATCTTTACGGCGAATTGCCAGCTGCTGAACGCATTGAACAAATCAATTCACTGGTGAGCTCAGTAGCATTTAGTTTATAACCATATCTAAATTTTGGACTCTTATCTATAATATCTACATATTATCTAAATTGTTCGCTTGTGACAGCAGTAAGTTGTAATATACATTGTGAAAAAAGTACCCCGAAATCATAATTTGAATTCCCCGGGTAAACGATGACTGTCCTTAATTACTTTCCCATTCATTCCCTTCCGATTTTTAAAATTAGCAAATAAAGACTTTGTCTCAAATTTTGGATTTTTAACCAAATTTCGTGTGCGGAATCATTGTGAATGTTGGAGAAGGCTTACGATGATTCAGTTTTATCAAAAATAGTAGCCTACAAGTGGTACAAAGACTTTAAAGATAGCCGAGAGATCGTTGAAGACATGTCTCGTCCTGGACGACCTTCTTCAACTGATGAAAATATTAAAAAAGTGAAGAATATGGTACTTGAAAATCGTCAGGCAAGTGTTAGAGAGATGTGAGGGCAACTCGGCATCTCTAGGGAGTCCGATCGAATGTTTTTGGGTATGAAAGGCGTTCTTGCTTGACTCGTCCCGATAAAGCGGAATTTTTTTTTTTAAAAGAGTACCGTACATAGGTCCCTTTGGACAAGAGATTTCCTATCGCACACTCATGGAGAGAATTATAGTTTGACATGTAAATAAGTCAACAATCATCGGAATGAAGTGAAAATATGAGGCGAAATCGAATAAAAAAAACACATTTGGCTATGTGAGATTCTTTCTTGTTCCCCAAACTGAAATTGCCGCCCCGTGGAACTCGTTCTTAGTCGATCAAAGAGATAAAAAAAATCTGAAAGATCTGAAGGCCATCGTGAAAAGTGTTTAAAGGGCTGGAAAAATCATTGGCATAAGTGTATTAAATGTGGTGGAGATTACTTTGAAGGCGACAAAATAAATTTGGATAAATAATTAGATAATTTTCGTTTCATTTACAATTTTCGGAACCTTATTTGTCACAATGTATATATGATGCGTATTATGTATATATCTCGGTTTTCCGAGTTTCCTTACCGCTGTTACAAGCAACCGTTAGATGAACTGTTTTCTGAAAACAAAAGTACTAATTATACAATACTAACTTTTTTCATTCGCATGTAGCTTAGCAAACTACGCTTGGCTTTAGACAGCGAAACGGCTCTTTATTCTAGCTTGGCATCAGGCGACACATCGAAGCTGGATAACATTGACGCGAGTAGTTCAACACTAGGAAAGTCGGAGGACCGTGTCCAAGCACTCAGTGTAATTATGTTATATCTGTGTACTGGACTTCAACATGCCCAGGGTTTCGAACTACGTTGAAAAGAATTAAAATTAAAAAAAAAAAAAATTATTAGCATAAGTGTAGAAAATTTTTGGGAACTCATAGAAATGTTGATCTGAAGGCTGAAGTATTAATAGTGGAATTTTAATGTAGCGCTAAAATATAATACCCCCCATTAAATTTTTTGACAGTTTGAAAATAGCAAAATATATGGATATATACTCGTATATATTTTATGTCTGTACAAGAACATCTTTCAACGCATATTCTACCTAAATCTCACATTCAAAGACATGTGATGCAGATTGAAAGAACTTCACAGTTTTTTACGAGTAAAAAATTTTTAAATATCCGAAAATTTTTAATATACTTACATATATACATATGTATGCATGTACTTATATGCAGGTATTAAAATAGAACTTGGCTAGAATGTCTGTACACACTTATTTATTTGTGGTAGTCGCAATTATTGTCTGTAGAAAATGCTATATTTCGATGTAACATAGCTTAAGTCTGCTTTTTATAAGATAATACTGCTTTTTTATCATATGCGATATTTTTACTGCTCCGCCCCACACAAGTGTTAATATTAACTCTTCAATTCATTTGATCACATCCATCAAACGGGCCTAAAAAATGCTAGTACTCTAAATAGAAGCGCAATTTTGTATTATTTCCTAAATCCCCTCATTTACTCCGGAAAATTCATTCTGAATGCCATCCTGGGAAAGCGCTAGAAACCTGTTGCTTAAGCTCTTTATTCTTTGGAAATAACTACAGATAAGCAAGATTGTGATTTGATTGGCAATTTCAGGCAATTCGTTGAAGTTTTACATATGTATACTCGTATGTAGATCGTTTGGTGCGTATAAGTAACATTAAATACAGTAAAACAAGAACAAAAAAAGTAAGGAAAGGCGAAGTTCAGGTGCAACGAATATTTCATATTCTTGCAGCTTGCAAGATTCAAAGCCAAAGGTTTGCTATAAAAACGAAAATCAATATACATATGTAGTATAAGGGAGTTGGGGGTGGTCTCCTCCCGATTTTATCTCTTTTTGCCAATACTACATATCATAAATATGTCACATACTAATAACATATTCCCTGAGATTCACTAAGGTACCTCACATACAATCGCCAATCAAGTAGAGTAAAGACACTAGGATGTAATATGATTGTTATATGGGGGCATAAGAGGGCAAGCAAAGAAATCTCTAAAGTCGGTTCTATGAAAGTTTGAGATTCACTTGCTGATACCTTGTATAATGTGAAATATTGATGCCTGTAACCAAAGAACGTTAATGAATTCTTTAATTAGAAGGAGTAGGTGTAAATACCACACTTGCTCCCACATTATTTACTACCGCCTAAAAGTATGCATTGATTGAGCGTTGTAGAGTTTTTTTATGCTTGTAGTCTCCAAAAAAGCTTTTTAAGCTTGAAACAAGTTCCATAACTGCTAGCTTTGTTTGTGAAATTAATTAGGTGCTTGTGACTATGGTGTCTACTATTAATTATTATTTATTCTATTATTTTTCAATGGACAAAAAACTTTAATATTGTCAATTAAATCATCAGCAATTTTATCGAAATAGAAACATGGCGGTGCAAATTAATTATCAATGCAAAAAATTTGGACAAAAACGTGACGCATTCTAAACAGTAAAAAGTTTTATTTTCGCATTTTTACACTCGCACCAAACAAAATAAACATGAATGCCTCTCAAAAAGTTGTTTTTGCTTCATAGCCTCTGCGACTCTATTTAAATGAATTTTTATTTGTGTGTATGCATTACCAGGTATTGCTAACTATAAACAGTAAAATGAACAATAAGAAGGAGTTGTGTTTTTATTCAGTATTTACGAATAAGATATCCAAAAACTATATACTTAGGTTACTAATAAAGTTCTACGAAACCGTAATAAATGCATTGTTAAAACACACATGTTTTACTTTATTGTTAAATTTTAAAGACTTGTCAGCTTATAAACTATTTTTAACAAAAATAAATATTATTGCTAGATTGTCAATGTGCACGTCTCTGTTACTTTATGGTTATTAAATTCCTTAACTTAAAGGGTAAGATGTGTTTTAAAGGTTTAAAAAAATATTTTTTAAAATTAATGCAATCACATATTCATACAAATTTTAATAGTATTTTGTGGAATTTTTATTTAGAAAATACGAAAAATTAACTTCCTTTAAAGTTATTTCAAAGATGTTTACAATATTTGAACAAAATTAATAAAAAGTAAATAAACTCGTTTGAGTGCGAAACGATGCACTCACGTGGTCCGATAAGCGGAACATTCGAAAGATCTACTTATCTCTTAGAATTTAAATTGCACTCTTTAATAAGAGCAAAAAATATCGAGTTTTTGTAGCTTATAGACTTTGGGGATTACATGGGTTTCCTAGGATAGAAAACATCTTGTTTTAAACAATTTTTTTCTCATATAAAAAATTGAACATTTTATTCGAGTTTTTTATTGTTACAAACATACACTATTAACAAAGAAATTTTGAAATTTTTGGAAACATGTAAATATTTTAAACTCGGCCATTGCGACTCCATCGGAAAAAGATGCGCCCGAGTTAGCAGAATAATTACTTGCAGGATCATCTTACAGTAAAAAAATACGTGTTTTAGTTAACCCTTAACTTAGAACTTAGACGAAGGAAACAAAAACTGAAAATTGGATTTTTGGCAGACATTTTTACAAATTACGAGACATGTTTTCAAATAGTTGCAAACGAAAAAAAATGCTTCGTCCAATTCTTTAAGAATTGCATCTCTTAGACGTGTGTAAATATTCATGAAGATCGAATAAAAAAATTAGATTTTTTGTAAATCGTAAACCCATCTGACCCCTTAAGCTTACGAAATATACAGCAAATTTAGGAACGGACAAACATAGGATCAAACTTTCATTGCAATTATCTTCGGCAGCAAGTCGCAAATGTTTTTGTGTATTCCCATTCACACACATACATTTTTCGATGAATTTGGACTACGGTCATGCAGAGTGCACAAATGAAAATTCATTTGCAAATAAAAATAATTACTAGCAAATTAAAAATAAAAATCACAAAACACGAATGACCGAGTCATGGCGTGATGGAAATATTATTTTTGCTCTATATATGTATGTATATAGATATGTACTCATATTTATAGGTAAAATTTACGCCGTAAGTGGAAAATCAGTCGCACATTCGGAAAAGCCTTGCGGGCAGCGCAAATGTACATATATACATATGTAAGTATGTATGCATCTGTGGATGTGTGCATATTGGGCAATTTGCCAGCATTTCGGTTTCTTTGTAAGTTCTTAAATATTTCCGCAGATGAAGCTGTCACAAAGTGCAATGGAACAATGGAAAAGTTCAATAAATCCTTGGAAAAATGACGACTCTAAAGTAGAGCGGTAGTGTACTGACACAATGCGTTTACATCCTTTATCATTCAAAACCAATAGATATTATTTCTAAATTATATATTCCGAGCATATTGGTTCATCCATTAAAAATGTTTCCCGTAAAGACAGATATCTCGTTAACTAACAATAGCAAATATTTTTTTTTCAAAATTTGTTATTTATGTACCAATGGCCAAAAGTTTCTCTAGTGGCATTTTACTTTGTGCACTAAAACACTCGTACGTATACTTAAAAGTAGCCCTTCAACGAAACTTCGTTTCGCTTTTTTATCGACAAGCCACTTGCCAATTCCTCATTCTAAATTTAGTTTGATTCATTGACATTAACGCACTATTAAGTAATTAAGAGTTTGCATAAGCTACAATATTGTGAGAACATTGCTAAATTTAGAAAAAAAAACATAACTTAGAAAATAGACGAAATTTATAGGCTTTTAATATTAAGGCAATGAGCTAAATAAAAAGCTACCATGTACCCTATTTAAGTAAGCTGTAAAAAAAAAATAGAACAAATAGGATTTATGTTATCCAAAAAAAAGATCACGCAACTAAAATTCTCAACGCTATGTTTTCGGTTCGTTATAACTTATAACTTTATAAGACTATATGAAACTCCTCATAATATTTGTTAACAACTATCCTTTGTTCATTTAATATGCCACGAATGTTTTTTCACAAACGCGAAATTACCGAGATGAAACTTTTGGTAATCAATAATTCACTTTCATAATTATAACCGATTTTGTTTTTTAATCATACTCGATACATTTTATTTCTTCTGCAATGTGGACATTTTCAAGCGGAATCGGAAGTAGTCGAGTGAGGCAACAATCTGCTTCTCTTCTTGAGAAATTAGAACTAGATATAAGTATGTATTTAGTAAGACTGTCCGATGTGCTTTTTTGCGTGCCTTCAGAGAGATTAGAGGCTCAGAATCTATCAAAATTAGACCATACCAGAGGCTTAAGATTCCACATCTGAAATACTTTGAAACTAAATTTAAATTTAAAACTTTTAATAGCTTTACTTTCAAGCTTTTTGGTATATGTAGCTGATGTGCCCGAAGATATGAAAATTATCTCTAGTTACTCACTTTCAAGTAATGCTGCTGCGTCCTCAACATATTTCATGTCTGGAATAAAGTTTTGAAAAGTTGAAAATCGCAATGGAACAAGAGAGCGCTTCTCTGCGTGTAAGAATCGAAGAAAATGCGTAATAAGAGTAGTGTACATACATCCATAAAAACAATTCGTTGACTCGTGATTGCGATTTTTTTATTTGGACAGTATTCTTTTAAATTTTGTTTTCCAAATTATTTCGGTTTTGTTTTGATTTTCGTTCGATGCTCCTTCTTTACAACTTGTACTTATGTACATGATGGCATTTAAACATCTATATACATAAAACTATACAAAGCCAAATGTTTATAAATAAATGGGTTAATACGCACTATGCAGTACAGTAATTACTCGTTAAAATGAACACTTTTATTGTTGGGCCGATAGCGACCGCTCCTCGACTATCGTTATTAGTGTCTCAAGTACTACCAAAGAATATTTATTAAAAAATGTACTTCATGATCATTTTAATTGTCTTATAAAAAGGTGAGGTCTTTTCTAACTAAGATAACAATTAATAAATTAGTTTTTAATTACTTTTTAAAAGTGTTACTCTTTTTTAAGATTTGTCACTAGTTGATCAAGAATGTTAATACATTGCAAAAACTACTGGTTTAAGATCAGATAATTTTTAGTGAGAGTATTTCATACACCGTAATAAAACAATTTGTCAAAAATGATAAGATCATTTGTCATTTCAATAAATGGCTTACAAGTATTTAGTTAGTGGTATCGATTCAAAATTTATATAAGCCTTCCTCGATTCGCCATTTCTCTGCTCGTTTCTGCCTTGTCTTGTTGTAAAAAAAATTACATGTAAAGGCAACAACAAAGTTATGGTGTTGAATTCGTGCAAGAGAGAGAGAGAGATTAAAGCGCTATCTTCAATGTTTTGTTTGGCATATTTTAAAGCAGTTTTACTATTGTGAATGGTTCAAACGACAAAAGAAAATACAAATTTACTTTAATTCTATGGCTTTAAGAATTTAAGACTTTGATTTTAAAAACTTTGGACTTAAAATCGATTATAAAATATATAGAAAACAAAACTGAAGACAAAGCAAACTTATTTTTGACACAGTTAAAAGAATTTCTCCACAGAGAAAGGAACGGAGCACAATTACTCAATCTTACCCTTCTACATTGTTCACCATATCCATGCTCAGACAAATATATATATACCTGAAACTATACTATAATGTTTATTAATAAAAATTATTTTCCCATTATTCGCCTTGATCGACATAAACTCAATGTTCGTTAAACTGGCGGCCTACTGTAGCTCTTTATCTGGTCTCTCTATTTAACTTTTTCTCGAAATTAATTTTCTCTTGTTTGCATATAGATATAAGCGTTTGAGGGAGTGCACGGCACTCTCTGATATCTCTCGACCTGTGTTGTGATTGCCATAGACTGTGCCTATTTACATGCACATACAACCCACATAGATATGTATGTAGGAAAACGTGTGCCATAGCTTTTATTATTTTACTTTTGTTTTGATTTCGTTCGACGCAATTATTCTTTCTTCTTCCGTGGTATAAAAACAGCTGATGGCGGAGCTTTTCAACCATTTGAAAAACGGAAGACACACGTAAAGTTCAGGTTTAGCGTTTTTGAAATCATTGATAATTATTTTATTGAAATTGAAAGTGTTAATCGCGAATATTAAAGGTGGCAATCATTAAACAAAAAATTAAAAATAAAATTGAAAATATAAAGAGTGACTTGAATAAAAATTATTGACAGCTGAAAAGTGTACATAAGTGCGTGCAGCACGGGTGAAAGACCCCTAAAGTTAACTTAGCATTAGCTTCGAAACCAAGTATTGCAACTTTTTCTATTGCAAACATATTTTTGTGTAATAAAAAAATCCCGAATAGTGTTGGTTAAAAAAGGCAAAAAAATGCGTCCATTCGGTAACGATATCACTAATATTGCCAACAACAATGGCAACAGCAACGGCGGCGGTGGCGGAAATAACAATAATAATAATAACAATAACAGAGTTGCCACCAGCAATGATAATAACAGTGACAATGTGCAGATAACTGACGATCCGCGCGTGCCGCCCCATATTGCCCGCATGGGAGGCATAGTGACCTGCTCACCGATTGCCGGACGCGGTATTATTCGAGTGGTTGGCCGCTGTGAAGATGCCAAAGAGAATAATATCTTGGGTACGTAGAAATGCTGAGTTTGATAGAATTCTTTTTCAATCTGTTCGCCCTGAGCCAACAACGGTATTTTTGGCACTTAAACACTTTTTAAAGAATCGTAAGCTTTTAAGCACAAATGGGTAGTCAAAGGCTAGTTTGACAACAGCCAGCCTTAATGTTATTCCTCAATTGAAACATTAAACGTGACATAACCATCGGGCTAGACTAAATGCATGATTCAAATTTCTTTGGCAGTTTAATGACACTTGGCGCACAAATTTAGGCTTAGCTGTTAAGCATAGCATGTATGTATGTAGGTATGTATTATATTAGGTAATAAGTGGAACATACATACTTATGTAAGTCTAAAATATCAGTATGTATTAATTAGTGCATACTTAAGCACATAACTTCACACAAAGTTTATTTTAAACTCGTACTAAATTTAAGTAAATGCATGAATCAACAAAAGCAACCCAAAGTTGTAAAGCAACTAATCAGCTACAGCTAGACGATTGTGATGTAAATAGCAAATATACGTTTTAATATTTCTAGCCATTGAGGCGCACTGAAGTGAGCGTTTAGATTGCACACGCTCTGGTCGGGCATTGCTTTGAAACCAACATTTACATTGTTTGAATACATACGTCGAACAAAGTGAAAAAGCCTCATTTTTTATGGGGTGTTAGTGTTTCGCCATTCGCAAGGCCGCGATTGTTCAATGATTTCCATATAACTAACTGGTGAACTGCATACATTATATATTTGAAATGTAATTGTTGTTTGTAGGTCAAAGGTGAACCAAAGATTTTATTAAAATAATACATTATCTTAGTATTATTTTAAACGCAATAAATAACCACGTGAGCGATAACTAGATATTATTCACAAATTTAAAATCATAATTTTATTCTTCTCCCAAGGCTCTGGCTCTCAATGGCTAGAGTAAATAATAGAAAAACTTTTATTATGAGCTCTCTAAAATTTGCGTCGAAAAAATTTCTTAAAAGTCAGTTTAAATAAAAATCAAAATTTACCACATTTTACAAAACATTATCCGTCTACGTATGAATTATTATTAACAAAGCTTCTGCACAATTCGTTGATTCATACTAGCAGTAGTACACGAGACGAGGTATATCTCTTTTCGAATAACAATTTTTTAGAATTTCCTCTTTGGTATTCTAAGAGATACTCCATGGTACACTTGAAATTTCTCTGTGTTATGAATCAGAGTGCTCTGCTTTCGTAAAAAATATGTAAATACAATCACATCAAATATATTTATACCCCTATTATGTTTAGCGACTAGCCTTTAGCTGCCAATCCACTAGCCAAGGTAACTATAACATTATTTTGTATACATATGTGCTATTGTTCTCTGTATACTGAAATCATGAATTTCCCTGGAGTATTGCTTACATGAAAGGAAGAATGAAAAAAAGGAAAAAGCAACTGTTTTTGCCTAAATACTTGAGCTACCCAAGTTTAATCCCATAGACAATTTTAAATGTTCTTAAAGCTTCGTTTTCTTATTTAATAATTACCAAGTTGAAAATATGAAGTTTTTAAAAAAATGTTATTAAATATTAGTTTAATCGTATTAATACATTAATATACATTCCGAATGTTTGAAAGGTAATTCACAATAACAAAAAAAGTAGAAGAGAAAATTTGGTTGAAAAATATGAATTTTGAAAGAAAATTTGGTTGAAAAATATGAATTTTGAAACCAAATTTTCGTAAATGATTTAATGTTTTGCTTAAAGAAAATCATACTTCAAACCCTTTAAAATACATGAAACAAATGATCTTGAGAGGTGTTTGCATCCGACATTTCAGTATTCTATACAATGAGTTGGTAGTTGTACATAATAATCCAAAAAGGCCATAAACTTCTCAGTAGCCGGATGACAGTAACCAGTTGCTTTTCATAATTAAAATTGTGCACATAATTTACATATGTATAACTTGTAAATAGATATGTATGTCTCTTTGTTTACATTGGTATATCAATGTTTCGGTATATTTTCAGTGTTCAACGAACACAGTAATAACGGCAACTTGGAAAATCTGGTTTACCTTAAAATTTTTTGTTAGTTAAGTATTCTTTCGCTAGATACACATGTACATATATAGCGTATATGACAGCTATGAAGACATCTCTTCGTTGCACATAATTAAAAATTCTGGTTGGTGTAAATGCTGCTTAGTTTCATAACACACGCAAACATGTATGAGTGCTTATACATACATATGTACTTTTTTCAATGAGCAATATGTGTTTTCCTATAGCCAGTTAGTGTACAGTTTTATATATCGTAGATATTGCGTGTTTGACCGCTCAACCAATTATTTGTGCCATACGTACTACATACATACATACGTGCATACAGGTTGCAACTCATTACTCACATTATCATTTCTTAAAAAGGTAGGTGCATTTTAAGTTGTATAATTTTTTTACATGCAAACAATTTTTATACTGCTCTTTTGTATGCACATACATATGTATGTATGTACAAATGTATATACATGCAGATACACAGTGCACAAAAGCATATACATATGTACTTTCATATGTGTAATTATATAAATAATTGCTTTACTGCTAACAATATTTCTCAAGAAAAATTGTGAGCCTAACATAGATTGAATATGATTGATTCATTCATATCAATGCAGGTAGAAATAAGGTTGAAATAAACATCATTATATTAATAGTCTATACTTAAGTTAAAACCTTAAAAACAGCTGACTGAATTGAGAGGGGGTTATACATACTATTTAGCGGGCCCACTTATTTTCGATATATTCAACCTGTATTCATCAGTGAGCAAAGAAAAACCCCTTACACTGCAGAAATTGTTGAAATTCTTAAAGTACGTACTCAAATTATCTATGTACATAGCATGATCGTTTATAGTATAGCGGGTTTACTCAACTCTGCAGATCCAGAATATCGGCTAACGTTGCTTATATTGTGGGAGAGTGGAACGAAAAAACTCATTCTTGTCACTCTTTCTTAGATCAAATGGAAACATTTTCAATACTTATTTCATATTTCTAAAAAGATCATACCACCATCATACCACGAAGCTGTGAAATATTATTTTATCATGATTCCAGAATATGAAGATAGTCTCTCTGACTTGAAAAGTTTGACATTTTGGATGTTAAACATATTCAAGACGTTTTGTTGTATGAGCGCTATTACTGTTGCTTGCAGTAACTTAAAATATTTATCTCTAACTCTAACTAACACGATTATTTTTTATAATTTTTTACGTTTATTACCTCAGCAACAGTGCATAGTAACTTAATTCAATTTTTGTCGATGAAGCTCCACCAAGGACCAGTGTTTATCGATGGTATGATGAATCCAATCGAGGTCATAGATCACGTCAAGACGAATTTTGTGGAAGTCGTCCAAAATTATTCCTGAAACAAGTCTGCGACATCGTGACAGTTGTTGAATCGTGGATTTACTTATATGAGCTCGAAAGCAAACAGTAATCGAATATATGGGTGTTTCACGATGAGCCCAATCTAACAAAAGTTGTTCGCGCACAAAGAAATTCCCAGCAAAGGGTTCTCTCTTTTTTTGGAAACATTGAGCATGTTGCAACCACACCACTGGAACTAGGCAGAATTGTAAATTCTGAGTGGTGTACAACCAGTTGTCTGTTGTCTTCCAAAAAATCAGGAAAACCAACCACCGAGGACGGATCACTTCTCACCACAAAAATGCTACTTCTCATACATCGATTAAAACGACTTTTTGGATCACTTAAAATATCAGTTTGATAAGTCATCCTCCGAATAGTCCTAACTTGGCAAGGAATGACTTGCTTTTATTTCCGCTCTTAAAAAACAAACTAGAAAGTCAACGTTTTTCGATACCTGAAGAGGCGGTTGATGCATTCAAAGGAAGGTTCTGGGGATACCTCAATAAAACTGGCAAAAGTGCTTTGAGAATTGGTTCAAACGTCTGCAAATCTTAGTCGAGAATATTTTGATAAAACAATAAAGTTATTTTCAATAATTATTATTTGTTTTTGATCTTTAATCCCGAAATATAAAAAGCGACCTACGTATACCGATAAATGTAGTATAAAGTAAAGTGGAAATACGAAAATTATTTTATTAGGTATAGGCGCCATAAGGAAATTATGTTTCCAATTCAACCCAGTTTTGACACACAGGCACACTACATATTATTAGCGTAGTAAATTTCCGAATTTCTCAGGTATATCCCTTAGATTGACATACATACATATGTATATTTTCGATGAAACAATCGCAATTGGATCTTTAATCCACATATTAGGTATCTGGCATTGAATAGTTTTGGTCCGATTTCCACAGATGGTCAGCCAGACAGTTAATATAACTTCAGTTCGTCTCATCATTCTGATATTTTTTATATGTATGTATGTACATATACATATATATAACCCCATATCTAACTCGTTAATTTTTTGGTGATACAAACAACTGTTAAATGAAAAAGCTATTATACTCTGTAGCAACATGTTGCATTGAATTATTTAAATTATTTGGATTTACCCACCGTATCATGCTTATTATTAATTTTAATTTTATTGACTTTATTCGATATTAAAGCACCATCGTAAATAATTTAGATCGTAAACAATCATTATACATTGAATTATATAATAAAGTACCCGCAAATTGTAAATAAAACGCAAAATTTTTAATTATTGCTCAACATTTATTTTGACGCCTTCAAAAAATCCCCATCAGATGTTATATTACTTACTTATGTCAACGATTTTTCCATACCTCAAAACAATTTTCATAAGCACTTTTTAGGATGGCTTTCGCCTCCTTCAGCAGATTTGGTTTTATCTCTTCGATCGACTGAAAACGGATTTTGATGACCGGTTTGCATGTCGAAACTCATAAACCTATGTCTCATCAGCTTACATATGTACATATGTATATTGATTTGCATTAATGTTGGATCGGTATTCGAACGATCCAATACATAAGTATGTATGTCCAAAGAGACCTGCTTACGGCACCCTTTTTGAGAAATATTCAGATTTATCGGGACGAGTCGAGAGGAACGCGTTCTAACACCCTCCTGACGATTTTCAAGCACCATATCCGTAACTTTTTTTTATCATTTTCATCAGTTGAAGAGGTCGTCCAGAACTAGACATTTTTTCAACGATCTCTTCACCTTCTATCGAAACCTTTTAAAGCTACGTACTTATGTACCATAATTTCAGGGAACTTTTTTGTCCTTATTCTAGGACAATTCAAATCGCCTCGCCATCCTTAGCTTTTTGATATATGTACATAAGTATGTATGTATAAATCTTTGAAACCTTTGTGCATTAAGTAAAAAAAAATAAAGTTTTAAGGCCTTCGCAACATTTTGTCGAAAGTATGTATAATAAGTTATTGAACTTTTTTATTACAATCTTATCATACATATAATTACCAATTTGTTAATTGCGTAGGCAATGCCTTAATACTCGCATATGTATGTAAAAGTATATGCCAGGTTTAATACGTACATATATACATACATATGTATGTAAATATAAATATTTTCCATTACGTACATATGTAAAATATACACAAGTTGTTATGGTTTAAAATCTGCGCATTTTGCAGCTTTTGCGCACTCACTCTCATGCAATCTTGTATGTACATAAGTATGTATGTACATTATATGCAAGCTTTGGAAATTAATATACTTATTCAAATAATAATTATAAACATCGAAATCTACATCAAAACCACCAAAAAGGGGTGACGCCAAATTAACCAAGTGCAATTGCATCTAATATAAATCCGTTTGTTTATTCTCAAGCCGCCCTGCCAATTGTCGTTAGCAGCTGTCTGTTGCTGGCAACTGATCAAATTGATATGTCTCGTGCTTTGGTTTTTTTCCGGCGTCGTAGCAGACCCTTTGTCTACTGCTACAAACTGGTGGGATTAACCTCTTGGTGCTTTCTGTTTGATATTTTCTACTTTCTTTTCCTTTTTTTCTACGTCTTTGCTTCTCTCTTTCTCTAAACAATTCGTCCTGTTTGAAACACCTTTTCAGGAGGAAAATAATTAAACAGTTTTCCCTATAATTGTATATACATATGTATACATATATAATGTATATATAATCTATATCTATGTATGTATATTTACATTTTTTTGAAAACAGTTCTCTTAATGAATGACTTGCACTTTTACTTGCATTTATGCAGACTACATATGTATGTACATACATACATTTGTACACAATTCGAACAAAGGTCTTTGTAGTTTTCTGACAGAAAATTAGAAAATAAATATTTACTATGTATGTAGACGACTTTTTGTGTTGGAAAATAGTATATTTTTCAGGCTTTTTCAAAAATTTACCAAAGAGAGAAAATTTGGTTATTCTTATGTGATAAAATACTAGGGGTATTCAGACCAGCCTTGTTAATTCGTTAGTCGTTATTTGGTAGTTTTTTACATGTATTTTGTTTTTGTAAAATTAACAGACTATCGTTTTACCGAGTAACGAACTATCCATCTGGCAAGCTTGATAATTGTTTCGTTACATTACATTTAAAGTACTTACCAGTAATAAATTTGATCTGCTCCACATAATTTTCAATTAAATGACTGACAATTTTTGATTTTGCACTTTGTTGGAGCATTTTTACTCTTTAATAAAATTGAGTCAGCTGTTTCGGAATAAAATTTACCATACTACCAAGGTAGAGCAAAAAGTATGTTCACAGTTAAGCCTTTTAACGAAGTATCAACTAACGAATTACCAAATTAACAGGCTTCGGTCTGAATACCCCTACTGAAAACACAAAATAAAATTATATGTATGTAGGTACTTATGTACATACATATATTCTCTCCAAATAATATTATATTTGGACATTGAAAGAGTCGTCACTTTAAATATTTTGAGGTATCAATAATGGGAATGGCGATAATTTTAAGTTCAGTTATAATTTATTTTATTTTATATACATTTTTAATTTATATATGTAAATTTTAGGGGTCATCCATAAATTACGTCACACGAATTTAAGGACTTTTTAACCTCTCCCCCCGTCCTTGTCACAAGTTGTCATATTGTGAACTACGTGACGTCACACATTATCCAATTTTATGGATTTATCAAAAAATACAAAAAACTGGTTATTCTATGTATTCTTTTCTTATACACTCCTTTATATCATTTATTACTGGTAAATCAGGTACTTCATTTTCGTTCTGAATTTGGATGTCAGGAACATCTTTCGTATTATTATAGTCTTCTGCGGCACGTCTAGCCGCAATTCTTTTGGACGAATTTTCGCGATAGGTAACAGCTCTTGTTTTTTATGCGATTTTTTGTGTTGATTGGTGGGTGATGAAGAAAAATATAGGCCACATATGCTACACGATCTTTTAAATAAGTATGACTTGACACTAGGGCAATAATTTTCGTATGGAACTTGTTTCAGATGGGATGATGCTTGGAGATTTAATAATATCTGTAGTAATAATAGAGCAAATTTAGCGTCGTTGCCTTTTCAAGTGTGATATCACAAAGCTTTCGACCCTCCCTGCCCCTTGTCACACAATGTCACTTCTGAATGATACCCTCCCCCCCTCTTCAAGGTGTGACGTAATTTATGGATGGCCCCTTATGTACATAAGTATATGGGAAAGTCGAAAAAATATTTTTGTATTTTGTCAGTTGATGTCCTTGCAGCCGCATTCCAGTTTTACCAATCGCATTGTGTCATACCATATAGTGTTGGAAAGGTCAGATTTTAAGCTTCATTAAACCAAAAACAAAAAAAAAATAAATTCGGGGAAGTTGAAAAAGAGTTACAGCTGTTCAAAAATGAGTAAAAATAAAGAAGTAATTCGCTTTATTTTGAAATTTTTGTATAAGAAAGGGAAGAATGTCGCGGAAGCCACCAATAAAATATGTGAAGTTTACGGAGACGATGCTGTATCAATTCGTGCAGCACAACAATGGTTCACTCGCTTCCGTTCTGGAAGTTTCGAAATATGAAAAGACTTTTTCAACTACCCAATATACATACTACATTATGATAAATGTAAATGCCTAAATTGATCACTTTTATTTAAATATTTTTATATACATACATATCAATACACTGCCCTAAATATTATAGCAAAAGCTCATTCGTTCCTATAATTGTGAACTGAAGTATAATGTAGACATAGAAGTTTGCTCGAAAGCTTTATTACAAATTAGTGCTCTCTGCACACCACATTGCATAAACTTACGTTTTAGGCACTTAAAAGATAAAGATCACAGGAGAATTAAAAATATAAATACATATACGCGATGAAGTAATACCCTGGTGAAGAAATACAAAGAGAGAAAAGCACACTCTTGGCAAATAATTATGACAACAGTTAAGAGCTTAAGTTATGTCGACTCACTGTCGCCCCTAAATAAAAGCGGCGGCAGCAAAATTCTGTCAAAAACGTCACAAGCCCATATATTTTGTATAGCGATTACCTAAATAAACGCGACGATGAGCGTTGAAAATTTCAAGTTTCACAGCGAGTTAAGTAGTAAAGGGTTTTGCAGAAAACGCAGAAATTGTTGTTGTCAAAAAAGTCTTGCGGTATTTTCGCTAGTTGGCGCTGAAAGCGCGGAGTTCTAGTTTTATTCGTCGCAGCGGATCATGCTATACCTTTTTGGAAAGCTCATTTCACGCGTTCATTGATTGTCGTTTCTTTTAAGTCGTTCGTGAGTTATAGCGTCGCAAACATGGAGCAAAATAAAGAGAAAATACGGCATATTTTACAGTACTATTACGATAAAGGCAAAAATGCATCTCAAGCCGCCAATAAAATTCGTGCAGTTTATGGACCCGATACAGCTTCCATTTCCACCGCACAGCGATGGTTTCAACGTTTTCGTTCTGGTGTAGAGGTGGTCGAAGATGCGCCACTCTCCGGAAGGCCTGTCATCGAAAATTGCGATAAAATCGCTGAATTGGTCGAAAGAGACCGACATAGTAGTCATCAAACCGTTATAAACCATTTGAAGAAGCTTGGAGTCACTAAGAAGCTCGATGTATGGGTGCCACACGAATTGATTCAATAAAAATACCGCAAGACTTTTTTGACAACAGTTGTATATTTCTTATCGAATAAATATTTATTGTTACGTCTGGCTTTTACTGTAAATTTGTTTAAGTATTATTATTAGAATGATGTATGAAGATAGCGAGTGCACTATTTACTAGATGTAACCAATATTGAAATAAACCTAAAATCACGAAGCTATTCATAGGTAAAAACGACTAGCTAAAACGATAAAGAGCAACTTTTAAGAGTGATAATTTCACTCTCTTTTATTTTATTTACTCTTAAAATATAATTTCTTGTCAAAAGCAAATGTTTTGACTTTAATATTTTCTTTACCAGCTGCATGCACAATAAACCTCTCACTCAATTTCTGTCTGTGAGTTGATCGCGTCGTTTGTGTTCTTCTAAATATTCTTCCCAAAAAAATAATAATTCTAAAACGAAACCTCCGAAAATCCACTTGTGTGCTGTGAGAGTGAAAATTCAACTGTATTTGGTTATTATTAATTCATTTCTGAAAAGTTTAGAAAATTGTCAAGAATGGCACATGCTGTGGTGCGTGTCGTAGAAAGATGTGAAAATGCGCAAGATAATGAGTCATTAGGTAATGTACTTTTGAAACTTATTCAATAATTATCAGGCATTTGACTTTTCATAATGTAGTTAAGTAGTTTACTAAAATTGTAGCAAAAATAAGCAATAATTAAGTTGATTGTGATAATTGTTAAAAAAATTGTATATATACCAATTAATTTATTACATATTTTATGCATTATTATCAATATACATACATACATATCCTACAAACTACCTAATACTATAGTAAACTCTATTGGCATAGCCCTACCTAATATATTCATAAATCAATAATATGAAACGTAAGGAAAAAACTCAATGGTTAATCCATTTATTCGCCACTGTACTGTTAAAACTCATTCGGAGGTTTCTCTAATCTTTAAAAGCTTTTGCTTGGTTTTATTTAATTTTATCATATTTGTTATAAGTAGCCCAAGATTAAAATTTAATATAGCAAAATCATTAAAGATTTTTTTTTATTATTTCCAGACTTGTCCGAATGCCAGCTGATGCAGATTCCCGACGCGGTTTATCATTTGATGCGCAATACCCAACTAAAGACCTGTGATCTGAGCAGCAATGTCATCAAAAAGATACCAGCGAAATTTGCGCTCAAATTTAATCTCATTACAGGTAAGTGTTTCGATAAATGCATTAGTCAATATTCCATAGCTTATTTGCATCTACTTTTTATTGCATGAAGACCTCAACCTCTCGCACAACCAAATGACCAAATTGCCCGATGAGTTGGCAGATCTGAATGCGTTGGCGCGGCTAAATATCTCACACAACTCATTTATTGTTTTGCCACCAGTTGTGTTTAAAATGCCCAAATTGCGGGAACTGGACGCCAGTCACAATGCGATCATTGGCAAGTTCCCTTTATATAATAATAATCGATTTAGTTAACCACAACAATAAAATATTATTCTATTTAGAAATCGACACTGATGAAATGATCACAAGCGATAATTTAGAATTGGTTAACCTGCGACATAATCCCTTGGGACGAACCTGCCACCGCAAATTGAAAAATGTCAGCACATCATTCCGCCTCGAAATTTCGGAATACAATGAGGATGATGATTGGTAGGCTTGTGGGATGTTTAGAAAATACTGTAAAGAAATTAAAAGCGAAATATCGCTTATATAAATTGGGTTATGTTATTAAATCTAAGACTGCTAAGGATATACTTATTATAAATACAACTTAGCAACTGATTATGTTAATACATTTTACTATGCGTGGAGCCGAACCACAAAGTACTTATTTAGTGATTAAATTAATTATAATCTTAGTTACTAAAGAAAGCGTACAACGTTTAACTGATACGAACTGCTGATTTAGTCAACTTCCAGTAAATAATTATAAGCTTTAGGCTTTCACTAACTGTAAATCTGTGTAGGACATCCATTTAATAAGCCGTCTTAACAAAGAACATAGTTGTAAGAAAGAAAAATGAGATTGGTAACTTTCGAGTCTAAGTAAGCATAAAAGCACAAACCCTTAAGTAAAATGGTTCTATTGTGCGTAAATCTATCATAAAATCATTTGAATACGGAAGCTTCCAAAGCATTAACGCCAAAGATATAATTTAGCTACATTGAACAATTTTATCAGCTATGTAAGCATACACCTAAGACAAAATGTATATATGTACATATGTATACTTAAAACTAGAGTTTTTAATGTGATTTCATTGCTAAACTATTTTTAACACTCTTATAACAGTTTCGGAGAATTTCGATTTGCTCTCGTAGCATTGGAAAAAAGCTAGTCACATATGTATGGTTTACAATTTTATTTTTGAATTTTTTGAAACTGCCTTAAACAAAATTTAGATATTTTTCAATTAATACTTACATAAATCATTGATTCCTTTTTGGAATGCAAGATGAATCAGTAGTGTGTAATTTTAAATTGTCCAAAAATGTGTTTACCTAATAGAATATGTTTTATTTGTTTACCTAAATCCTAATACTATTTATAAATAAAGTTATGTTTGCCATTTCGGGTAAAGAAATGCGATCGAGTCCTTCATCTTAAAATTTTAGAACAATTTATTTGAAATTGTATGTTTCAAATGGAGTTGCGACTATTGAATCGTTGAAAATGCTGCAGAAGAGTTTTTGGGAGACTACTTTTTTACGAACACTGGTATTTGAGTGGCACACAGCGTTTGGTGTAGGTTTAAAGCCATCGAAAGCTTCCTTATGTCCATTCACTTTTGTTGTAGACAATAACTTCAAAAAGTTAAATAAACAATATAAAGTATTTATAGAGGGTCATAAATCAAGATCGATACTGAAACAAACTTGGACATTGAAAGGTTTCTTTCAAAACATTTTAAAATAGGTGTGTTGCAATAAGTTATCGGAAAGGAAATCGCGAAAAATATTACAGGGATATTTTATAAAATAATGTAGGTAACTGAGTAATAGTCCATACTTTTTCACAATACTTATTTACATGACCACATATTTATGGATGAACGACAGTAAATTGTGAAAGTGGAATATTACGAAACAATTTAATAATTCTTCTATCTATTCGAACTTCTGATTGACATCGAAGATTGTTATTTAAAATTTAGTAAAAATGTGCGAGGTTCTTGCTCCCAAGTCAAATATCTGGGCCAATGTTTTCTGAAGTTTGTAATTTATTTCAATAATCCCTTTGTTATAAGCTTTATGCTAACAATTTAATTTTCAAAAAAGGTATAAAATTTTTACTTTCATTCACTTTCGAAATGCAACTATAACACTGATATCTTCTTCTTTACTGGCGCTGACACCGCTTACGCGATTATAGCCGAGTCAACAACAGCGCGACAGTCGTTTCTTCTTTTCGCTACGTGGCGCCAATCGGATATCCCAAGCAAAGCCAGGTCCTTTTCCACTTGGTCCTTCCAACGGAGTGGAGGTCTTCCTCTTCCTCTACTTCCCCGGCGGGTACAGCGTCGAATACTTTCAGAGCTGGAGTGTTTTCATCCATCCGAACAACATGATCTAGCCAGCGTAGCCGCTGTCTTTTAATTCGCTCAACTATGTCAATGTCGTCGTGCATCTCGTACAGCTCATCGTTCCATCGAATGCGATATTCGCCATGGCCAATGCACAAGGGACCATAAATCTTTCGCAGAACCTTCCTCTCGAAAACTCTTAAGGTCGACTCATCGGTTGTTGTCATCATTCAAGCCTCTGCACCATATAGCAGGACGGGAATTATGAGCGACTTATAGAGTTTGGTTTTTGTTCGTCGAGAGAGAGTTTCGTCTTGCCCTCGTTCACCGCCAGACCCATTTGCTTTGCTTCTTTGTCCAGCCTGGAGAAATCAGAACTAACGGCGCGGGTGTTGAGGCCGATGATATCAATATCATCGGCATACGCCAGTAGCTGTACACTCTTATAGAAGATGGTACCTGCTCGATAAAGTTCTGCAGCTCGAACTATTTTCTCCAGCAGCAGATTGAAGAAGTCGCATGATAGGGAGTTGTCTTGTCTGAAACCTCGTTTGGTATCGAACGGCTCGGAGAGGTCCTTCCCGATCCTGACGGAGCTTTTGGTGTTGCTCAACGTCAGTTTACACAGCCATATTAGTTTTGCGGGGATACCAAATTCAGACATCGCGGCATAAAGGCAGCTCCTTTTCGTGCTGTCGAAAGCAGCTTTGAAATCGACGAAGAGGTGGTGTGTGTCGATTCCTCTTTTACGGGTCTTTTCCAAGATTTGGCGCATGGTGAATATCTGGTCGGTTGTTGATTTGCCAGGTCTAAAGCCACACTGATAAGGTCCAATCAGTTTTTTGGCGGTGGGCTTTAATCTTTCACACAATACGCACGATAGAACCTTATACGCAATGTTGAGGAGGCTGATCCCTCGGTAGTTGGCGCAGATTGTGGGGTCTCCCTTTTTATGGATTGGGAATAGCTTAAATTCCAATCGTTGGGCATACTTTCGACCGACTATACTTTTCAAAGAAGCTGATGCATGCTCCTTACCAGCTCTTCGCCGCCGTGTTTGAATAGCTCGGCCAGCAAGCCATCGGCCCCCCCGCTTTGTTGTTCTTCAGGCGGGTAATTGCCATTCGAACTTCTTCATGGTCGGGCAATGAAACGTCTGCTCCGTCATCGATTGGGGAATCGGCTTCGCCTTCCCCTGGCGTTGTGCGTTCACTGCCATTAAGCAGGCTGGAGAAGTGTTCCCTCCATAATTTAAGTATGCTTTGGGCATCGGTGACTAGATCACCTTTGGGGGTTCTACAAGAGTATGCTCCGGTCTTGAAACCTTCTAGAAGTCGCCGCATCTTTTCGTAGAATTTTCGAGCATTACCCCTGTCGGCCAGCTCTTCGTACTCACGCATTTCGTCCTCTTTCTATTTCTGTCTACAAATGCGTCTCGCTTCCCTCTTCAACTCTCGGTATCTATCCCATCCCGCACGTGTTGTTTTCTCTCCGCTGCGACACGGCACTCCTCGTCGTACCAGCTATTCTTTTGCACTTTCCGAAAACCAATGGTTTCGGTTGCAGCTGTACGTAAGGAGTTTGAAATGCCGTCCCACAGTTCCCTTATACCGAGTTGTTGACGAGTGCTCTCAGAGAGTAGGAGTGCAAGCCGAGTAGAAAATCGTTCGGCTGTCTGTTGTGATTGCAGTTTCTCGACGTCGAACCTTCCTTGTGTTTGTTGACGTGGGTTTTTTGATGCACAGAGGCGGGTGCGAATCTTGGCTGCAACAAGATAGTGGTACGCATCGATATTAGGACCTCGGTGCGTACACATGTCTAGAACACTGGAGACGTGTCTTCCATCTGTCACAACATGATCGATCTGGATACAGCCAGGTAGCTTGATGTATTTTCTTGTGCTGGAATCTAGTACCACAGATAACCACATTTCGGGCCCCGGCGAAGTCGATCAGCCTCAACCTATTTGGGGATGTTTCCTCGTGGAGGCTGAATTCACCGACCGTCGTACCAAAGATACCTTCTTTGCCCACCCTGGCGTTAAAGTCGCAAAGCACGATTTTGACATCGTGGCGGGGGCAGTGCTCATAGGTGTGCTCCAAGCGCTCATAGAAGGCATCTTTGGTCACATCGTCCTTCTCTTCCATCGGGGCGTGGGCGCAAATCAGCGATATGTTGAAGAATCTCGCTTTAATGCGGATTGTGGCTAGATGTTCATTCGCCGCACTGAATGATAGTACTCGGCCACGGAGTCTCTCTCCCACCACGAATCCCACACCAAACTTGCGCTCCTTTATATGGCCACTGTAGTAAATGCCACAAGGACCTACTCGTCTTTGTCCTTGTCCCGTCCATCGCAGTTCTTGGACGGCGGTGATGTCAGCCTTTATTTTCACGAGGACATCAACCAGCTGGGCAGCGGCACCTTCCCAATTAAGGGACCGGACATTCCAGGTGCATGCCCTCAATTCGTAGTCCTTATTTCGTTTGCCATTGTCGTCATCAAAAGGGGGGTCTCTCATCCGAGGCTTGCTGTTCCTTTTCATTGGGGTTTTTTTTTTTTTACGTGGCGGGTCCCGAACCCAGCGCACAACCCTATGCAGAGTATTAATCGATGTTTAAATAAATGTTCATATAATTCACCTATAAAAACAGTTCGACTCAGTTGAATAAATATTTGAGAAACGTTTTTTAAATAAATATGCAAAATAAAATCACAAAGAAAGGCTAATAAATTTATTTACGTAACGAACAATGTCAATTGTATAATAATAAATATATATATAATTTGTTGTTGGTTTTCCAAACACACTTACGTGACACATACTGTAGGTGATATTTAACACAAGTAATGGGTTGTTAACGGCTGTAACCATGCAAACTCTTTCAATGAATTGGAATTTCCAGGTTGTCGCGACTTTCGGGGATGTAAGCAAGTAGAGAAGGTCTATCATGGTCTATATACTTATAATAAAAATAAATAAAGAATAAATGGCAAATATGTAATTTGCGTATCAATGCCCACAATATTCAGGAACATAACTCACGCAAAAGTAGTCGGGGAAATTAGAACCGCATCACATTATCATCGGGATCAACTACATGAATATTCCTGATAGGTATCTAGTACACTACTTCGAAAAATGTGTAAATAACCAGTGTGGTAAAATAATTTTTACTGTTCACTCAATTCGCATTACTCGAGTTTTTCAACATGTTATTCGGGATACGTCATATGTTTCAGCGCATTTTTAACGACGTCATTCGTAACTTCCCTTTCTTAGATCGATGACTTTATATTTCGTCTGGTAGATGCTATCAGCACCTTCAGAGCGCTCTTCAATAGTACAGAACATCGGAATGGTATAATCCTATGTTCAGACCGAAAATTTAAAAGATTAGATTACATTTAAGCATTTCATAACCCAAAAGTGTTCTCACTGCCGTTAGAAAGATAAAAAAACAGCTGTTATTATCATTCATGAAGTCTCATCGCTTAATATTTATCAAAAGAAAAGATTGTCATATAGTATTTTGAAATAAAAACAGTCTTTTTTCAAATACTTTCCATATAATAGAAATAATGGATGCATTTTCTCATTTGTTAAGTCGATTTTCAGGTGAAATTAGATTCATTACTTTAAAAGAAATTTGTTTGTTTACATTTTTTTCCCTCTGTAGTGTCTAAATCAGCTGTGATAATGTAACAGTTTTCCAGTGCTGACAAGTAGATTACGCAAAATCAGAGTCACACCGAGAGATTTAGCGTGGATCAGTTTCAAATCATTTCAATGAAATTCCAATGAAATGATTTGGAACTATCATTTTTGTATGGCGAAATCTTGATCAATTTTTAAGATTGGTGGGATAATTCATTCAACAGCCGAAATCGTGTGATTAAGTGTCGGTCTGAAGAAACACTTCGAAGGAGAGATTTGTACAGGAGTAGTTTCATGCAATACTAAAGCAGCTTTAGCAATTTATTGCCAATGCATAAGTTTCACAATAGATGCGTCGTTGCAAGGTCATATTAATATTCACGCATACACCAACTCTGCTATGTTACAATCGTGCCTGGTATGACGACCAACGAACAGTTTTCAAAGGTTCACTTTGATTTTGGGAGATATCTAAAGAAATGAATAAGGTACTTTGTAATGATGGTAACATATCCTTTTGTTAAACATGGTTTTAGAACTTCCCGTAGCCCCATATACAAAACTAATATCAACTTGCCAAGTATTGGATTGGATTCAGTAGCTTTAAATGAATCAATTTACAATGATACCATTTCACAATTTCTATGATCCAAGGATCTCATTGGGACTACTATATGCAGTCCTTTGTGAAGCCTTAAAAATAAAACATCTGTACCCGAGTTTATAAGTCGAAATAGATATCTCCACCTCATATATTAATCTCGTATTAATGGCGGCAAAGAACTTACAACATCGATTACGATTGATTTCGGGGCAAAATATCTTGGGAAAAGGAGTGAACCCATTGCCGCTCAGCGCGGGTTAAATTCCCTCGACGCCCTGCTATCAAATTTCCTTCCCATTCTAATGGTCCTTGCCAGCCCGTCGGCTGTACAGTAACCTGCGATTCAAATATGCCTTACTATCCATACAAATCTTATTCATCTCCTGACTCCCGGAATATAGCACAGTGTGATGCAGTTCGGATAGATGGATGCCAGACAGTTGTATAACATTCTAATAATCTGTTGTGGTTGCCCAGGGGACTTGAATGGTTTGAACAGTCCGAAAGTTATCTCTGCAGGGAGGTATTGCTCGGAAAGTGAACATTAAGAAGTATCTTCAGTCTATATAAGTCTTTAACACAACCCATACGGTTGGAATTATTTGCGAGAATACTTCTTCACCCAGAGGACTCATGACAGCTCTTTAACTTTTCGCAAAAGCTTTTCCAATCGTTAATTAATGTCCTGATTTCCAAGAGTTCCATGGTTCGTCAGAATAGGTTTCGTTTGGCCTTTGATTTTTTCAGTAAATAAGAAGTTTCCAGGCAGATTTTAACGCCGGGCTGATGGCTTCTGCACGCTCTTTCACCGACGGTTGACGGAACCTCTTTCCAAGGCTGAGAAAGTAGAGAAGTTCCTTACTCACGTCACGTTTCCTGGAAAAAGTCGAAATTGAGGTCATGCGAAAAAAAAAATTTTCGTCTGTAATAATAATAGCTTAATTTTTTCAGCAAAAACAGGTATAAAAAGATATTGTCTTTGGTTTGATTGATCTGTTTGAATGACAGCTAAGCGCTATAGTTCTCGTCTCAAAACTGAATGTTTTTGTTTTGTCATTCATCCTCAATTTCCCGTTTTGAATTAAACCCTGTTAAACAGCGATAGTAGGAAGTTAAGCCTATAGCTGGAAATAAATTTAATACATATGAAAAACAAAAAGAACATTGCATTCAGTGACAACCACTGCGAACTAAATGGTGGTTGTGATTATTTTCACAAACTAGCAGGTTTGCAAATTTATCCCTTGGAGGGATGATGTTTAACATTTGAAGAAATTCGGAACCATGAGGAAAATTGTATATATTCGTATTCTTATGGCTTATAACTATGGTTCGGTTCGGAGCAAATGAAAATAACGTGGAGATCAGAAGTAATGTCTAATTTAAACACAGTAACTATGCCTGGGAGTGCTCAGGACTACTATGGAATTCTTTTTGATGTTGGCCTCTGCCTTTTGCTGTACCGAAAAGTCAAATGACAAGAGAATACACTAAAAGACCATAAATTAAATTTTTCCAAAGATGCTTCCTTACCCTATATTCGTTTAAATCTACATTTTTTTCAGCTCAATAGACTTTATATAAATTTATTCATCAATAAGTAGTTACAGTTGAAAGAAATTTTGTTAAATTGGACAATAGTCTAACCACGATTTGCTTGCTGTCTTCTGCGTTGACGTCTTTGCCTTCTACGCCTTCTTCTTTGCGCACGTCTACTGGCTTGACGCTGTCTTCTTCTTGCCGCACGCCTTCTTCTAGCAGCTTGTCGTCTTCTTTGCCTTCTCCTTCTAGCAGCAGCATTACTGCTACTAGAAGTTGCTGATGAAGCTGCTTCTGTTGTGGTGTCACTAGATTCTGTTGCTGTTGCCTCATCTGCTGCAGCTGTTGTAGCAGATCCTGATGCTGCGGCTGTTGTTGCAGAGTCTGATGCTGCTGCTGTTGTTCCAGAGTCTGATGATGCGGCTGTTGTTGCAGAGTCTGAAGCTGCGGCTGTTGATCCAGAGTCTGAAGCTGCGTCTGTTGTGTCGGCGGTGTCTGATCTTGTAATGATGGTTAGAACCAATACACCCACCAAAAGTGATGGTAGCAATTTCATGTTTTATTCGACTTTGGTAACAACTCAGCAGGTTTCTTTGTTGTTAAGCAGATTTCGACTGTGCAGTTAGTAAGGTTTAGTGCGCCTTAAATAGTAAAGCACACACTTTCACTTTCTTAAAAAGTCTAAATATTTGTTTTAAGCAGTTCTTGGAAACATTGTAGTTAGAATTCTTGTGCAAATACCTAAATAAGTGAAGTAAAGAGATCAAATAAACACATGCTTTTGGAAATTTTAATTATTTACAAAAATGAACAATTGTTTAAACGCGGATTTTATTTGACTTCAAAAAAAAAAAACATTTCGCACAAATACATTCTGTACTGCATAATATAACGGTATAATATGTTCCGTAGTAATGTGTTCTAATACGATGTCTTTACACAATTGCAAATTATGTGAAAATATTTTCATTTTTTATTTACTTTTAAATTTTTTGGAACAATAAGAGTTCAAGGAGTGTCTATGCTCCTGGAAATGATAATATTATGTGAGCTCCATTAACGTCATAACTACAATAAATTTCAAGTTAAAAACTTTATCTTTTTATATCTGCCAAAACGGAAAAGGAACCTAGTCGACTACTGCAAAAGATACAAGTTTCCCGCATCATTGATTGCGATGTCAATGCACACACCCGAGGTGAATCGTTACTAGAATCTCAATAATGTTAGTCAAATGGTCTCCCAAGGGAGGGTTTCCACACACCCTCCCTCTGCTAAACAAAAGTAAATCATCAAAACATTGCGTGGTATTTCACTTCTTCTTCTTCTTAATTGGCGTAGACACCGCTTACCCGATTATAGCCGAGTTAACAACAGTGCGCCAGTCGTCTTTTTTTTCGCTACGTGGCGCCAATTGGATATTCCATGCGAACCCAGGTCCTTCTCCACTTGGTCCTTCCAACGGAGTAAAGGTCTTCCTCTTCCTCTGCTTCCCCCGGCAGGTACTGCGTCGAATACTTTCAGAGCTGGAGTGTTTTCGTCCATCCGGACAACATGATCTAGCCAGCGTAGCCGCTGTCTTTTAATTCGCTGAACTATGTCAATGTCGTTGTACATCTCGTACAGCTCATCGTTCCATCGAATGCGATATTCGCCGTGGCCAATGCGCAAAGGACCATAAATCTTTCGCAGAACCTTTCTCTCGAAAACTCTTAAGTTCGACTCATCGGTTGTTGTCACCGTCCAAGCCTCTGCACCGTATAGCAGGACGGGAATTATGAGCGACTTATAGAGTTTGGTTTTTGTTCGTCGAGAGAAGACTTTACTTTTCAATTGCCTACTCAGTCCGAAGTAGCACCTGTTGGCAAGAGTAATCCTGCGTTGGATTTCCAGGCTGACATTGTTGGTGGTGTTTACGCTGGTTCCAAGATAGACGAAATTATCTACAACTTCAAAGTTATGACTGTCAACAGTGTCGTGGGACCAAGTCGCGAGTGCGACGACTGTTTGTTTGATGACAGGAGATATTTCGTCTTGCCCTCGTTCACTGCCAGACCCATTTGCGTTGCTTCCTTGTTCAGTCTGGAGAAAGCAGAACTAACGGCGCGGGTGTTGAGGCCGATGATATCAATATCATCGGCATACGCCAGCAGCTGTACACTCTTATAGAAGATGGTACCTTCTCTATTTAGTTCTGCAGCTCGAACTATTTTCTCCAGCAGCAGGTTGAAGAAGTCGCACGATAGGGAATCGCCTTGTCTGAAACCTCGTTTGGTATCGAACGGCTCGGAGAGGTCCTTCCCGATTCTCACGGAGCTTTTGGTGTTGCTCAACGTCAGCATACATAGCCGTATTAGTTTTGCGCGGATACCAAATTCAGACATCGCGGAATAAAGGCAGCTCCTTTTCGTGCTGTCGAAAGCAGCTTTGAAATCGACAAAGAGGTGGTGTGTGTCGATTCTCCTTTCAGGGGTCTTTTCCAAGATTTGGCGCATGGTGAATATCTGGTTGTTGATTTTCCAGGTCTAAAGCCACACTGATAAGGTCCAATCAGTTTGTTGACGGTGGGCTTTAATCTTTCATACAATACGCTCGATAGAACCTTAAACGCGATGGAGGCTTATACCACGGTAGTTGGCGCAGATTGTGGGGTCTCCCTTTTTATGGATTGGGCATAGCACACTTAAATCCCAATCGTTGGCCATGCTTCCGTCCGACCATACTTTACAAAGAAGCTGATGCATGCTCCTTATCAGTTCTTCGCCGCCGCGTTTGAATAGCTCGGTCTGCTCCATCTTCATCGATTGGGAATTGGGTTCGCCTTCTCCTGGCGTTGTACGTTCACTGCCATTCAGCAGGCTGGAGAAGTGTTCCCTCCATAATTTAAGTATGCTTTGGGCATCGGTGACTAGATCACCTTTGGGGGTTCTACAAGAGTATGCTCCGGTCTTGAAACCTTCTAGAAGTCGCCGCATCTTTTCGTAGAATTTTCGAGCATTACCCCTGTCGGCCAGCTCTTCGTACTCACGCATTTCGTCCTCTTTCTATTTCTGTCTACAAATGCGTCTCGCTTCCCTCTTCAACTCTCGGTATCTATCCCATCCCGCACGTGTTGTTTTCTCTCCGCTGCGACACGGCACTCCTCGTCGTACCAGCTATTCTTTTGCACTTTCCGAAAACCAATGGTTTCGGTTGCAGCTGTACGTAAGGAGTTTGAAATGCCGTCCCACAGTTCCCTTATACCAAGTTGTTGACGAGTGCTCTTAGAGAGCAGGAGTGCAAGCCGAGTAGAAAATCGTTCTGCTGTCTTTTATGATATCAGCTTCTCGTCGTCGAACCTTTCTTGTGTTTATTGATATGCGGTTTTTGCTGCACAGAGACGGGTGCGAATCTTGGCTGCAACAAGATAGTGGTCCGAGTCGGTGTTAGGACCTCGGAGCGCACGCACATCTAAAACACTGGAGACGTGTCTTCCGTCTATCACAACATAATCGATCTGGTTGGTAGTTTTTCGATCCGGAGACAGACAGGTAGCTTGATGAATCTTCTTATGCTGGAATCTAGTACTACAGATAACCATATTTCAGGCCCCGGCGAAGTTGATCAGGCTCAACCCATTTGGGGATGTTTCCTCGTGGAGGCTGAATTTACTGACCGTAGTGCCAAAGATACCTTCTGTGCCCACCCTGGCGTTGAATTCGCCAAGCATGATTTTGACATCGTGGCGGGGCAGCGCTCATAAGTGCGCTCCAAGCACTCATTTAAGGCATTTTTGGTTACATCGTCCTTCTCTTCCGTCGGGGCGTGGGCGCAAATCAGCGATATGTTAAAGAACCTCGCTTTGATGCGGATTGTGGGTAGACGTTTATTCCCCGGAGTGAATGATAGTACTCGGCAACGGAGTCCCTCCCCCACCACGAATTCCACACCAAACTTGCGCTCTTTTATATGGCCACTATAGTAAATGTCACAAGGACCTACTTGACTCTGTCCTTATCCCGTCCATCGCATTTCTTGGACGGCAGTTATGTCAGCCTTTATTTTAACGAGGACATCAACCAGCTGGGCAACGGCTCCTTCCGAATTAAGGGACCGGACATTCCAGGTGCATGCCCTCAATTCGTAGTCCTTATTTCGTTTTCCATGGTCGTCATCAAAAAGGGGGTCTCTCATCCGAGGCTTGTTGTTCCTTTTCATTGGGGGTGTTTTTTTACGTGGCGGGTCCCAAACCAAGCGCACAACCCTATGCAGGGGATGTTTCGCCTTCTCACTTTAGCTCGCCTTCAAACGGATGTTTGTAGGCTACCCAGAGGATACTTGGTCAAAGACCGGAAGTCGTGAGCTGCTTGAGTCATATGTAAAAGAATCCTTTCTGGCCACTCCAATTTGGCGATCAGAGAACTTTCCTCACTTGCGTGAACTTCTACACATGACTCCGTCCTACTCCATTTCACTTCAAATTTGGAAATATATGTAAATACAAACAAAATTGAGAGTTCAATTAAACTTAGCTACACACCCTTCGTTCATTTTCTTTAAACCATCGAATACTTTTAACTACTTCCTATGAAATATTCGTTTTGAAGTTTATCGGCTGTTTCGAGGTCAAAATTTTAATACAACCACCAAGAGGGGATTTCCATCACAACATATGCAGATTATTTTAAGATATTGACGTCAGGCAATGGAATCGATGGCATGTGTTCGAAAGTAAAAAACTATCTCACTGATCTTTTTCACTTTTTCTAGGCAAGGAGCTTGA
This sequence comes from Bactrocera zonata, assembly GCA_037783105.1. Taxonomy (NCBI): domain Eukaryota; kingdom Metazoa; phylum Arthropoda; class Insecta; order Diptera; family Tephritidae; genus Bactrocera; species Bactrocera zonata. The sequence goes on from JBAWJQ010006526.1 coordinate 63,885, forward strand.
CACTCCCCCCAACTACATCCAAAGCGATCATACAGTAGAGTAGAGACTGGATTTTAGTATCACAGTCGATGGCATTAAAATTCCGACGGTCTGAGCTTCTTCACTCCACAGACGACCGCGTTTTTTTGCCAAATTATAAGGCCGCAACAAAATTCCCAAGTCGTTAGCCTGCAGCTCTTGGGGAAAGGATAAAGAAACATTGTTGGCAACATATAAGCAAGTGGACGGCCGTACATCGACTGACGAACATGCTGCACTTATATGGTCACCTGGAAGTAGTGAAACGCAGAAGAATAAGCTTCAGACGTTTCAGAATGCTGCACTCGATATCATTATAGGACGCCTCTTATGTCTTCTGTCGAATACCTCCGTAGTGAGACTTGCAAGCTTCCAATCAAGAAACACAATCCATTCCTTTACAAGTAGAATGAATAATTTCGCAGAAACCGTAGGTGGAGTCAAACTACCACCCCATGTACCGTAGCTGGTTAAATTCCTACTTACGCAGAATCGATCCGGACATACCAATATGTGCAATGAGTCACCGCATAGGTATAACGATCTTTTTGCATGCTCAATGAATACCACTTATATAACACCCCCCTCTCCCTAGAGTTCGACCCCGTCCAAACAGCCTACCAAATTTTCATTTACCTGACGTCGAAATTACTTTTTTCGCTAGTGCGGAAATTTTAGACATTTTATTGAATTTTAATAATAATTTTTTATGGTGTTTTTATTAATATCTTAAGAATACAGACAAAAAATTTTACAAAAAAATATTAAAAATTAAAATATTTAGAGGGGGGAGAGACAGGTGTAAACAAAATGGCGCATCCTGGTGACATTGATCCTGACTCTCCTATTGGTCTGAAAAAAAATCAAAAGAAATTCTTAATCAGTAAGGATGCTCTTATAGTCCGGGAACACGAAAATTTTTTTTTTGAAAATTGGCGACTGCCTTGAAATAAAAAATCATTTTTTACTCTTTTTTTGAAAAAAAAAAAATTTGACACGATGCTGGTAGGAACGATAAAGGATTGTATAAAGAAGGTTCACACATAATTTCAAGTAAATCGGTTGTATAGAACTTGAGATAATGCCGGTACCGTGTGGAAAAAAGTAGTTTCGAGAAAAACGCGTTTAAAGTTTAGGAGACAATTCTAGTGAACTCGGACGCCACCTCACAAAATCAGCTGTATCTCCGAAAATAAGTCGAATTTTGAAAAATCCTTCCAAAGTCATATTTTTGAAAGTCTAAACTTTAAATATATGAAAAAAAATCGAATTTTTCAAAATTCTAGAGTAGAATACCCCCTAAAATAACATTTTTGATGGTATGAATACTCACCGTTTTGACATACGAGCGATATTTGCGTTGTTCAGGGTAACTTAAAATATTCTTCTCGACTAAAAAACTTAAGTAAATCTCAAACATTTTCATCCAATTATTTTTCAGAACTTTCGACGTGGATTTACTCATAAAAGTGCATAGATAAACTTAATTCAAACTTTGACGAGGAATCGTCCATCAAAGACCACTTTTTAACAATGTTAAATTGAAGTCGTCCAAATCAGTTGCTGTTAAGGAAATTATTGATGCTGTGTTCAAACTGACATTGCAGGATCGTCGAGCGACCTATCGTGAAATTGAGACAACTATAATCATTAGTCGGACCAGCATACATTCAATATTGCATAGACCTATGACTACAAAAAATATTTGCTCATCCTGGAGCCCACAAAAACCAGGCTTATGTCGAAGGGTCGGGAGAAGTGATAGAATAACACGATAGCGGTGCTTCAAAACTGCTGCCTGCTGGGTTAAACCACGTCAAGTGGTCCAAGAAAATTTCGAAAAATCACCGATTTTGAAAATTAGCAGTTCATTAGGAAAGGTACCAGACGCATACCCAGTGATATAAATATTTCGTCAAAATTCTTTTTATACCCTTAACAGGGTATTATTAAGTTTGTCACGAAGTTTGTAACACCCAGAAAGAAGCGTCGGAGACCCTATAAAGAATATATAAAATATATCAGTATGTTGAGCTCAGTCGATTCTGTCTGTCCGTCTGTCTGTCTGTGTATGTATATACGAACTAGTCCCTGTTTTTAAGATATCGTTTTGAGATTTTGTAAACGTCATTTTCTCTTCAAGAAGCTGCTCATTTGTCGGAACTGCCCATATTGGACCACTATAACATATAGCTGTCATATAAACTGAACGATCGTAATCAAGTTCTTGTATGAAAAACTTTCACATTTGACAATGTCTCTTCACGAAATTCGGTATAGATTATTTTCTAAGACAACAATGTAGTCTCCGAAAAAAGTGTTCAGATTGGTTAACTATAGCATACAGCTGCCATACAAACTGAATGATCGGAATCAAATGCTTGCATGGGAAACTTCCTCATTTGACGATATATCTTCACGAATTTTGGTTTGGAGTTATTGTTCATAGAAATTATGTAATATCGGCAGAAATTGTTTAGATCACCTCACTATAGCATATAACTGCCATACAAACCGAACGATCGGAATCAAGCGCTTGTATGGAAAACTTTTGCATTTGACGTGGTATCTTCACGAAATTTGACATGGATTACTGCTTAAGGTAATAATGTAATCTCCGAAAAAATTGTTCAGATTGGATTACTATAAAAATAAAGTTATTGAAGGTTGAAATTTAGAGCATGATAAAATTGTAAAATTTTTTTATCTTGTAAACGAAGAAGTGGTACTAGGGAACCAGTTATAAGATGAATTGAACAAAGAACCCTGAATTCAATATACGCTCAATTAAGTAGGAAAGATAAAGGGATGTCCTCAGGGTGTAGTGTCCACCTTGGGGGCCTATGTTACATCAATTGAGGAAATAAAATATCTTGGATTGGTAATACACTTAGATCTTAGGAGAAAAAAGCACATAGGCTCCTCGATTGTGAAGGCCGCCAAAGCATTGTTGGTATGTAGACGTCTACCTGGTTCAACCTGGGGTTGTAAACCAGTCGTATTAAACTAGAAATACATCATGATCATTTCAGTTGACTAGACCTAGGACCTCTCTAGCAATTGTTAAGAAACAGTGTAGAGGCTGTCATCTGTATGCACATGTCACTGGTTCCTTGTGCACGCGCCCAATCACCGCACTAGAGATTTTGGACCACCCCCCGCTCCATATCGTTGCGGAAATGATGATGAAAAACCGATTACCAATGGTGCTTTTTTCTAGAAACCACTTTACAATAGAATATACTTTGAAAAAAAGTGGTAACACGCATCAAATTACCTGTGCCCATGGGTGGTAGAAACTACCCCAAATGAAAAAGAAACAACAGCCTCAGCACCAACAACAATATCAGACTTGTCAACTGGTGCAACTTCGGATTAAGTAGGCAATTGAAAAGTAAAGTCCTCTTTCTACGAACAAAGACCAAACTGTACAAGTCCCTCATTATTCTCGTTCGGTTATATGGTGCGGAGACATTACAAGAACGTCATCTGACGAGTCAGCCTTAAGAATGTAAAACAGAAATTTTTGCGAAACAATTATGGTTCTTTGCTTATTGGCAACTGCGAATACCGCAATTGATGAAACAATGAGCTGCCCGAAATATATGACCACATTGCTAACAGCGGCTGCCCTGGCTAGAGTATTTTGTTTGGATGAAAAAGAACAGTCCAGCTTTGAAGGTTGTCGATTCAGTACGCGTCGGAAAAGATCCCCACTCTGTTAGAAAGATCAAGGGTAAGGAGAAGTGGCTGCCCTTGGTATCTCGAAAGGACTGGCGAGCTGTTGTTAACTCGGCTAAGCGGTTTCTACGCCAGTAAAGAAGAAGAAGAAAGAAAGTGTTGATTCAGAGTATAATAATTCCTTATGACCGGCAACTGATAAATAAGAACTACTATATATTTGGTAGTATTGAATGAGTTCATTTTCAACCAACCACAAGCACCGTGTTCCGGAGAAACCGTTTCGAATCAATTGATGACA
>JBAWJQ010006528.1:0-66438 GCA_037783105.1 Bactrocera zonata
GAATTCTTCTAAATGCACTGCCGTTATACCGTTAAGGCTCAATGTAGACTTCAGTAAGATAAAGAAAGTTAATTAACTTAAATATGTTAATCTAATGATTTGAACTATTTCGATATCGATTGCTAAATGGGTATATACAAGAAAATCGACTTTATACCTAAATATAAGATTATGGAATTCTTCTAAATGCACTGCCGTTATGCCGCCATGGCTTTATGTTAGCTTGAGTGCGTTAAGGAAGCTTTATTAACTTAAATATGTTATACCAATGATTTGAAGCATTTCAATGTCGATTGCTAAATGTGTATATACAACAAAATCGACTTTATACCTAAATATAAGATTACGGAATTCTTCTAAAAGCACTGCCGTTATGCCGCATTGGCTTTATGTCGCCTTCAGTACGTTTAAGAAGGTTAATTAACTTAAATATGTTAATCTAATGATTTGAAGCATTTTGATATGGATTGCTTAATGTGTATATATAAGAAAATCGACTTTATATATAAGATTACGGAATTCTTCTAAATGCACTGCCGCTAAACCGTTAAGGCTTTGTGTAAACTTCAGTAAAGTAAAGAAGGTTAATTAACCTAAATATGTTAAACTAATGAATTGAAGCATTTCGATATCGATTGCTAAATGTGTATATAGGAGAAAATCGACTTTATACCCAAATATAAGACTACGGAATTCTTCCAAACGCACTGCCGTTATACCGTTAAGGCTTTATGTAGACTTCAGTTCGTTAAAGAAGGTTTATTAACTTAAATATGTTAAACTTGTGATTTGAAGCATTACGATATCGATTGCTAAATGTGTATATAGAAGAAAATCGACTTTATACCTGAAAATAAGTTTACGGAATTCTTTCAAATGCACTGCCGTTATACCGTTAAGGCTTTATGTAAACTTCAGTAGGGTAAAGAAGGTTAATTAACTTAAATATGTTAAACTAATGATTTGAAGCATTTCGATATCGATTGCTAAATGTGTATATACAACAATATCGACTTTATACCTAAATATAAGATTACGGAATTCTTCTAAATGCACTGCCGTTATGCCGTCATGGCTTTATGTCAACGTCAGTTCGTTAAAGAAGGTTTATTAACTTAAATATGTTAAACTAATGATTTGAAGCATTTCGATATCGATTGCTAAATGTGTATATACAACAAAATCGACTTTATACCTAAATATAAGATTACGGAATTCTTCTAACTGCACTGCCGTTATGCCGTCATGGCTTTATGTAAACTTCTGTTCGTTAAAGAAGGTTTGTAAACTTAAATATGTTAAACTAATGATTCGAAACATTTCGATATCGATTGCTAAATGTGTATATACAAGAAAATCGACTTTATACCTAAATATAAGAATACGGAATTCTTCTAAATGCACTGCCGTTATACCATTAAGGCTTTATGTGGACTTCAGTAAGATAAAGAAAGTTAATTAACTTAAATATGCTAATCTAATGATTTGAAGCATTTCGATATCGATTGCTTCTAAATGCACTGCTAATGTACCGTTTAGGCTTAATGTAGACTTCAGTAAGATAAAGAAAGTTAATTAACTTAAATATGTTAATCTATTGATTTAAAGCGTTTCGATATCGATTGCTTAATGTGTATATACAAGAAAATCGACTTTATACCTAAATATAAGAATACGGAATTCTTCTAAATGCACTGCCGTTATACCATTAAGGCTTTACGTGGACGTCAGTAAGATAAAGAAAGTTAATTAACTTTAATATGTTAATCTAATGATTTGAAGCATTTCGATATCGATTGCTTAATGTGTATATACAAGAAAATCGGCTTTATACTTAAATATAAGAATACGGAATTCTTCTAAATGCACTGCCGTTATACCATTAAGGCTTTATGTGGACTTCAGTAAGATAAAGAAAGTTAATTAACTTAAATATGTTAATCTAATGATTTGAAGCATTTCGATATCGATTGCTTAATGTGTATATACAAGAAAATCGACTTTATACCTAAATATAAGAATACGGAATTCTTCTAAATGCACTGCCGTTATACCATTAAGGCTTTATGTGGACTTCAGTAAGATAAAGAAAGTTAATTAACTTAAATATGTTAATCTATTGATTTAAAGCGTTTCGATATCGAGTGCTAAATGTGTATATACAAGAAAATCGAATTTATAACTTAATGTAAGATTACGGAATTCTTCTAAATGCACTGCCGTTATACCATTAAGGCTTTATGTGGACTTCAGTAAGATAAAGAAAGTTAATTAACTTAAATATGTTAATCTAATGATTTTAAGCATTTCGATATCGATTGCTTAAGGTGTACATACAAGAAAATCGACTTTATATATAAGGTTACGGAATTCTTCCAAATGCACTGCCGTTATACCGTTAAGGCTTTATGTAAACTTCAGTAAGGTAAAGAAGGTTAATTAACTTAAATATGTTAAACTAATGATTTGAAGCATTTCGATATCGATTGCTAAATGTGTATATACAACAAAATCGACTTTATACCTAAATATAAGATTACGGAATTCTTCTAAATGCACTGCCGTTATACCGTTAAGGCTTAATGTAGACTTCAGTAAGATAAAGAAAGTTAATTAACTTAAATATGTTAATCTAATGATATGAAGCATTTCGATATCGATTGCTAAATGTGTACATAGAAGAAAATCGACTTTATACCTAAATGTAAGTTTATGGAATCGTTCTAAATGCACTACCGTTATACCGTTAAGGCTTTATGTAGACTTCAGTTCGTTAAAGAAGGTTTATTAACTTAAATGTGTTAAACTAATGATTTGAAGCATTTCGATATCGATTGCTAAATGTGTATATAGAAGAAAATCGAATTTATACCTGAATATAAGTTTACGGAATTCTTCTAAATGCACTGCCGTTAGGCCGTCATGGCTTTATGTAAACTTTTGTTCGTTAAATAAGGTTTGTAAACTTAAATATGTTAAACTAAAGATTTGAAGCATTTCGACTTTATACCTAAATATAAGGTTACGGAATGTAGACTTCAGTAAGATAAAGAAAATTAATTAACTTAAATATGTTAAACTAATGATTTGAAGAATTTCGATATCGATTGCTAAATGTGTATATAGAAGAAAATCGACTTTATACCTGAATATAAGTTTACGGAATTCTTCTAAATGCACTGCCGTTATACCGTTAGGGCTCAATGTAGACTTCAGTAAGATAAAGAAAGTTAATTAACTTAAAAATGTTAATCTAATGATTTGAAGTATTTCGATATCGATTGCTAAATTTGTATATATAACAATATCGACTTTATACCTAAATATAAAATAGCGGATTTCTTCCAAATGCACTGCCGTTATACCGTTAGGGCTCAATGTAGACTTCAGTTCGTTAAAGAAGGTTAATTAACTTAAATATGTTAAACTAATGATTTGAAGCATTTCGATATCGATTGCTTAATGTGTATATAGAAGAAAATCGACTTTATACCTGAATATAAGTTTACGGAATTCTTCTAAATGCACTGCCGTTATACCGTTAAGGCTTAATGTAGACTTCAGTAAGATAAAGAAAGTTAATTAACTTAAATATGTTAATCTAATGATTTGAAGTATTTCGATATCGATTGCTAAATTTGTATATACAACAATATCGACTTTATACCTAAATATAAGATTGCGGAATTCTTCTAAATGCACTGCCGTTATGCCGTCATGGCTTTATGTTAGACTTCAGTTCGTTAAAGAAAGCTTAATTAACTTAAATATGTTATACTAATGATTTGAAGCATTTCGATATCGATTGCTAAATGTGTATATACAACAAAATCGACTTTATACCTGAATATAAGATTACGGAATTCTTCTAAATGCACTGCCGTTATACCATTAAGGCTTTATGTAGACTTCAGTAAGATAAAGAAAGTTAATTAACTTAAATATGTTAATCTAATGATTTGAAGTATTTCGATATCGATTGCTAAATGTGTATATACAACAATATCGACTTTATACCTAAATATAAGATTACGGAATTCTTCTAAATGCACTGCCGTTATGCCGCCATGGCTTTATGTAAACTTCAGTTCGTTAAAGAAGGTTAATTAACTTAAATATGTTAAACTAAAGATTTGAAGCATTTCGATATCGATTGCTAAATGTGTATATACAAGAAAATCGACTTTATACCTAAATATAAGATTACGGAATTCTTCTAAATGCACTGCCGTTATGCCGCCATGGCTTTATGTTAGCTTGAGTGCGTTAAAGAAGGTTTATTAACTTAAATATGTTATACCAATGATTTGAAGCATTTCAATATCGATTGCTAAATGTGTATATACAACAAAATCGACTTTATACCTAAATATAAGATTACGGAATTCTTCTAAATGCACTGCCGTTATGCCGCATTGGCTTTATGTCACCTTCAGTACGTTAAAGAAGGTTAATTAACTTAAATATGTTAATCTAATGATTTGAAGCATTTCGATATCGATTGCTTAATGTGTATATACAAGAAAATCGACTTTATATATAAGATTACGGAATTCTTCCAAATGCACTGCCGTTATACCGTTAAGGCTTTATGTAAACTTCAGTAAAGTAAAGAAGGTTTATTAACTTAAATATGTTAAACTAATGATTTGAAGCATTTCGATATCGATTGCTAAATGTGTATATAGAAGAAAATCGACTTTATACCTGAATATAAGTTTACGGAATTCTTCCAAATGCACTGCCGTTATACCGTTAAGGCTTTATGTAAACTTCAGTAAGGTAAAGAAGGTTAATTAACTTAAATATGTTAAACTAATGATTTGAAGCATTTCGATATCGATTGCTAAATGTGTATATACAACAATATCGACTTTATACCTAAATATAAGATTACGGAATTCTTCTAAATGCACTGCCGTTATGCCGTCATGGCTTTATGTCAACTTCAGTTCGTTAAAGAAGGTTTATTAACTTAAATATGTTAAACTAATGATTTGAAGCATTTCGATATCGATTGCTAAATGTGTATATACAAGAAAATCGACTTTATACCTAAATATAAGATTACGGAATTCTTCTAAATGCACTGCCGTTATGCCGTCATGGCTTTATGTAAACTTCTGTTCGTTAAAGAAGGTTTGTAAACTTAAATATGTTAAACTAATGATTTGAAACATTTCGATATCGATTGCTAAATGTGTATATACAAGAAAATCGACTTTATACCTAAATATAAGAATACGGAATTCTTCTAAATGCACTGCCGTTATACCATTAAGGCTTTATGTGGACTTCAGTAAGATAAAGAAAGTTAATTAACTTAAATATGCTAATCTAATGATTTGAAGCATTTCGATATCGATTGCTTCTAAATGCACTGCTAATGTACCGTTTAGGCTTAATGTAGACTTCAGTAAGATAAAGAAAATTAATTAACTTAAATATGTTAATCTATTGATTTAAAGCGTTTCGATATCGATTGCTTAATGTGTATATACAAGAAAATCGACTTTATACTTAAATATAAGAATACGGAATTCTTCTAAATGCACTGCCGTTATACCGTTAAGGCTTTATGTGGACTTCAGTAAGATAAAGAAAGTTAATTAACTTAAATATGTTAATCTAATGATTTGAAGCATTTCGATATCGATTGCTTAATGTGTATATACAAGAAAATCGACTTTATACCTAAATATAAGATTACGGAATTCTTCTAAATGCACTGCCGTTATACCATTAAGGCTTTATGTAGACTTCAGTAAGATAAAGAAAGTTAATTAACTTAAATATGTTAATCTAATGATTTGAAGCATTTCGATATCGATTGCTAAATGTGTATATACAAGAAAATCGAATTTATACCTAAATATAAGATTACGGAATTCTTCTAAATGCACTGCCGTTATACCATTAAGGCTTTATGTAGACTTCAGTAAGATAAAGAAAGTTAATTAACTTAAATATGTTAATCTAATGATTTTAAGCATTTCGATATCGATTGCTTAATGTGTATATACAAGAAAATCGACTTTATATATAAGATTACGGAATTCTTCCAAATGCACTGCCGTTATACCGTTAAGGCTTTATGTAAACTTCAGTAAGGTAAAGAAGGTTAATTAACTTAAATATGTTAAACTAATGATTTGAAGCATTTCGATATCGATTGCTAAATGTGTATATAAAACAAAATCGACTTTATACCTAAATATAAGATTACGGAATTCTTCTAAATGCACTGCCGTTATACCGTTAAGGCTTAATGTAGACTTCAGTAAGATAAAGAAAGTTAATTAATTTAAATATGTTAATCTAATGATATGAAGCATTTCGATATCGATTGCTAAATGTGTACATAGAAGAAAATCGACTTTATACCTAAATGTAAGTTTATGGAATTCTTCTAAATGCACTGCCGTTATACCGTTAAGGCTTTATGTAGACTTCAGTTCGTTAAAGAAGGTTTATTAACTTAAATGTGTTAAACTAATGATTTGAAGCATTTCGATATCGATTGCTAAATGTGTATATAGAAGAAAATCGACTTTATACCTGAATATAAGTTTACGGAATTCTTCTAAATGCACTGCCGTTATGCCGTCATGGCTTTATGTAAACTTCTGTTCGTTAAATAAGGTTTGTAAACTTAAATATGTTAAACTAAAGATTTGAAGCATTTCGACTTTATACCTAAATATAAGGTTACGGAATGTAGACTTCAGTAAGATTAAGAAAATTAATTAACTTAAATATGTTAAACTAATGATTTGAAGAATTTCGATATCGATTGCTAAATGTGTATATAGAAGAAAATCGACTTTATACCTGAATATAAGTTTACGGAATTCTTCTAAATGCACTGCCGTTATACCGTTAGGGCTCAATGTAGACTTCAGTAAGATAAAGAAAGTTAATTAACTTAAATATGTTAATCTAATGATTTGAAGTATTTCGATATCGATTGCTAAATTTGTATATATAACAATATCGACTTTATACCTAAATATAAAATAGCGGAATTCTTCCAAATGCACTGCCGTTATACCGTTAGGGCTCAATGTAGACTTCAGTTCGTTAAAGAAGGTTTATTAACTTAAATGTGTTAAACTAATGATTTGAAGCATTTCGATATCGATTGCTAAATGTGTATATAGAAGAAAATCGACTTTATACCTGAATATAAGTTTACGGAATTCTTCTAAATGCACTGCCGTTATACCGTTAAGGCTTAATGTAGACTTCAGTAAGATAAAGAAAGTTAATTAACTTAAATATGTTAATCTAATGATTTGAAGTATTTCGATATCGATTGCTAAATTTGTATATACAACAATATCGACTTTATACCTAAATATAAGATTGCGGAATTCTTCTAAATGCACTGCCGTTATGACGCATTGGCTTTATGTCACCTTCAGTACGTTAAAAAAGGTTAATTAACTTAAATATGTTAATCTAATGATTTGAAGCATTTCGATATCGATTGCTTAATGTGTATATACAAGAAAATCGACTTTATATATAAGATTACGGAATTCTTCCAAATGCACTGCCGTTATACCGTTAAGGCTTTATGTAAACTTCAGTAAGGTAAAGAAGGTTAATTAACTTAAATATGTTAAACTAATGATTTGAAGCATTCCGATATCGATTGCTAAATATGTATATAGAAGAAAATCGAACTTATACCTAAATATAAGATTACGGAATTCTTCTAAATGCACTGCCGTTATACCGTTAAGGCTTTATGTAGACTTCAGTAAGATAAAGAAAGTTAATTAACTTAAATATGTTAATCTAATGATTTAAAGCATTTCGATATCGATTGCTTAATGTGTATATACAAGAAAATCGACTTTATACCTAAATATAAGAATACGGAATTCTTCTAAATGCACTGCCGTTATACCATTAAGGCTTTATGTGGACTTCAGTAAGATAAAGAAAGTTAATTAACTTAAATATGTTAAACTAATGATTTGAAGCATTTCGATATCGATTGCTTAATGTGTATATACAAGAAAATCGGCTTTATACTTAAATATAAGAATACGGATTTCTTCTAAATGCACTGCCGTTATACCATTAAGGCTTTATGTGGACTTCAGTAAGATAAAGAAAGTTAATTAACTTAAATATGCTAATCTAATGATTTGAAGCATTTCGATATCGATTGCTTAATGTGTATATACAAGAAAATCGACTTTATATATAAGATTACGGAATTCTTCCAAATGCACTGCCGTTATACCGTTAAGGCTTTATGTAAACTTCAGTAAGGTAAAGAAGGTTAATTAACCTAAATATGTTAAACTAATGATTCGAAACATTTCGATATCGATTGCTTAATGTGTATATACAAGAAAATCGACTTTATACTTAATATAAGAATACGGAATTCTTCTAAATGCACTGCCGTTATACCATTAAGGCTTTATGTGGACTTCAGTAAGATAAAGAAAGTTAATTAACTTAAATATGCTAATCTAATGATTTGAAGCATTTCGATATCGATTGCTTAATGTGTATATACAAGAAAATCGACCTTATATATAAGATTACGGATTTCTTCCAAATGCACTGCCGTTATACCGTTAAGGCTTTCTGTAAACTTCAGTAAGGTAAAGAAGGTTAATTAACTTAAATATGTTAAACTAAAGATTTGAAGCATTCCGATATCGATTGCTAAATATGTATATAGAAGAAAATCGAACTAATACCTAAATATAAGATTACGGAATTCTTCTAAATGCACTGCTAATGTACCGTTTAGGCTTAATGTAGACTTCAGTAAGATAAAGAAAGTTAATTAACTTAAATATGTTAATCTATTGATTTAAAGCGTTTCGATATCGATTGCTTAATGTGTATATACAAGAAAATCGACTTTATACCTAAATATAAGAATACGGAATTCTTCTAAATGCACTGCCGTTATACCAATAAGGCTTTACGTGGACTTCAGTAAGATAAAGAAAGTTAATTAACTTTAATATGTTAATCTAATGATTTGAAGCATTTCGATATCGATTGCTTAATGTGTATATACAAGAAAATCGGCTTTATACTTAAATATAAGAATACGGAATTCTTCTAAATGCACTGCCGTTATACCATTAAGGCTTTATGTGGACTTCAGTAAGATAAAGAAAGTTAATTAACTTAAATATGTCATCTAATGATTTGAAGCATTTCGATATCGATTGCTTAATGTGTATATACAAGAAAATCGACTTTATACCTAAATATAAGAATACGGAATTCTTCTAAATGCACTGCCGTTATACCATTAAGGCTTTATGTGGACTTCAGTAAGATAAAGAAAGTTAATTAACTTAAATATGTTAATCTATTGATTTAAAGCGTTTCGATATCGAGTGCTCAATGTGTATATACAAGAAAATCGAATTTATAACTTAATGTAAGATTACGGAATTCTTCTAAATGCACTGCCGTTATACCATTAAGGCTTTATGTGGACTTCAGTAAGATAAAGAAAGTTAATTAACTTAAATATGTTAATCTAATGATTTTAAGCATTTCGATATCGATTGCTTAAGGTGTACATACAAGAAAATCGACTTTATATATAAGATTACGGAATTCTTCCAAATGCACTGCCGTTACACCGTTAAGGCTTTATGTAAACTTCAGTAAGGTAAAGAAGTTTAGTTAACTTAAATATGTTAAACTAATGATTTGAAGCAATTCGATATCGATTGATAAATGTGTATATAGAAGAAAATCGACTTTATACCTAAATAAAAGTTTACGAAATTCTTCTAAATGCACTGCCGTTATACCGTTAAGGCTTAATGTAGACTTCAGTAAGATAAATAAAGTTAATTAACTTAAATATGCTAATCTAATGATTTGAAGCATTTCGATATCGATTGCTTAATGTGTACATAGAAGAAAATCGACTTTATACCTAAATGTAAGTTTACGGAATTCTTCCAAATGCACTGCCGTTATACCGTTAGGGCTCAACGTAGACTTCAGTTCGTTAAAGAAGGTTTATTAACGTAAATGTGTTAAACTAATGATTTGAAGCATTTCGATATCGATTGCTAAATGTGTATATAGAAGAAAATCGACTTTATACCTGAATATAAGTTTACGGAATTCTTCTAAATGCACTGCCGTTATACCGTTAGGGCTCAATGTAGACTTCAGTAAGATAAAGAAAATTAATTAACTTAAATATGTTAATCTAATGATTTGAAGTATTTCGATATCGATTGCTAAATTTGTATATATAACAATATCGACTTTATACCTAAATATGAGAATACGGAATTCTTCTAAATGCTCTGCCGTTATGACGAATTGGCTTTATGTCACCTTCAGTACGTTAAAAAAGGTTAATAAACTTAAATATGTTAATCTAATGATTTGAAGCATTTCGATATCGATTGCTTTATGTGTATGTACAAGAAAATCGACTTTATATATAAGATTACGGAATTCTTCCAAATGCACTGCCGTTATACCGTTAAGGCTTTATGTAAACTTCAGTAGGGTAAAGAAGGTTAATTAACTTAAATATGTTAAACTAATGATTTGAAGCATTTCGATATCGATTGCTAAATGTGTATATACAACAAAATCGACTTTATACCTAAATATAAGATTACGGAATTCTTCTAACTGCACTGCCGTTATGCCTTCATGGCTTTATGTAAACTTCTGTTCGTTAAAGAAGGTTTGTAAACTTAAATATGTTAAACTAAAGATTTGAAACATTTCGATATCGATTGCTAAATGTGTATATACAAGAAAATCGACTTTATACCTAAATATAAGAATACGGAATTCTTCTAAATGCACTGCCGTTATACCATTAGGTCTTTATGTGGACTTCAGTAAGATAAAGAAAGTTAATTAACTTAAATATGCTAATCTAATGATTTGAAGCATTTCGATATCGATTGCTTAATGTGTATATACAAGAAAATCGACTTTATACCTAAATATAAGATTACGGAATTCTTCCAAATGCACTGCCGTTATACCGTTAAGGCTTTATGTAAACTTCAGTAAGGTAAAGAAGGTCAATTAACTTAAACATGTTAAACTAATGATTTGAAGCATTCCGATATCGATTGCTAAATATATATATAGAAGAAAATCGAACTAATACCTAAATATAAGATTACGGAATTCTTCTAAATGCAGTGCTAATGTACCGTTTAGGCTTAATGTAGACTTCAGTAAGATAAAGAAAGTTAATTAACTTAAATATGTTAATCTATTGATTTAAAGCGTTTCGATATCGATTGTTTAATGTGTATATACAAGAAAATCGACTTTATATATAAGATTACGGAATTCTTCCAAATGCACTGCCGTTATACCGTTAAGGCTTTATGTAAACTTCAGGAAGGTAAAGAAGGTTAATTAACTTAAATATGTTAAACTAATGATTTGAAGCATTCCGATATCGATTGCTAAATATGTATATAGAAGAAAATCGAACTAATACCTAAATATAAGATTACGGAATTCTTCTAAATGCACTGCTAATATACCGTTTAGGCTTAATGTAGACTTCAGTAAGATAAAGAAAGTTAATTAAATTAAATATGTTAATCTATTGATTTAAAGCGTTTCGATATCGATTGCTTAATGTGTATATACAAGAAAATCGACTTTATACCTAAATATAAGAATACGGAATTCTTCTAAATGCACTGCCGTTATACCATTAAGGCTTTATGTGGACTTCAGTAAGATAAAGAAAGTTAATTAACTTAAATGTGTTAATCTATTGATTTAAAGCATTTCGATATCGATTGCTTAATGTGTATATACAAGAAAATCGACTTTATACCTAAATATAAGAATACGGAATTCTTCTAAATGCACTGCCGTTATACCATTAAGGCTTTATGTGGACTTCAGTAAGATAAAGAAAGTTAATTAACTTAAATGTGTTAATCTATTGATTTAAAGCGTTTCGATATCGAGTGCTAAATGTGTACATACAAGAAAATCGACTTTATATATAAGATTACGGAATTCTTCCAAATGCACTGCCGTTATACCGTTAAGGCTTTATGTAAACTTCAGTAAGGTAAAGAAGGTTAATTAACTTAAATATGTTAAACTAATGATTTGAAGCATTCCGATATCGATTGCTAAATATGTATATAGAAGAAAATCGAACTAATACCTAAATATAAGATTACGGAATTCTTCTAAATGCACTGCTAATGTACCGTTTAGGCTTAATGTAGACTTCAGTAAGATAAAGAAAGTTAATTAACTTAAATATGTTAATCTATTGATTTAAAGCGATTCGATATAGATTACTTAATGTGTATATACAAGAAAATCGACTTTATACCTAAATATAAGAATACGGAATTCTTCTAAATGCACTGCCGTTATACCATTAAGGCTTTATGTGGACTTCAGTAAGATAAAGAGAGTTAATTAACTTAAATATGTTAATCTAATGATTTGAAGCATTTCGATATCGATTGCTTAATGTGTATATACAAGAAAATCGACTTTATATATAAGATTACGGAATTCTTCCAAATGCACTGCCGTTATACCGTTAAGCCTTTATGTTAGCTTGAGTGCGTTAAAGAAGGTTTATTAACTTAAATATGTTATACCAATGATTTGAAGCATTTCAATATCGATTGCTAAATGTGTATATACAACAAAATCGACTTTATACCTAAATATAAGATTACGGAATTCTTCTTAAAGCACTGCCGTTATGCCGCATTAGGCTTTATGTCGCCTTCAGTACGTTTAAGAAGGTTAATTAACTTAAATATGTTAATCTAATGATTTGAAGCATTTCGATATGGATTGCTTAATGTATATATATAAGAAAATCGATATTTTATATATAAGATTACGGAATTCTACCAAAATGCCACATGCCGTTATCACGCGGTTAAGAGCTTTATGTAAACTTCAGTAAAGTAAAGAAGGTTAATTAACTTAAATATGTTAATCTAATGATTTGAAGCATTCCAATATCGATTGCTAAATGTGTATATAGAAGAAAAACGAACTTATACCTAAATAAAAGATTACGGAATTCTTCTAAATGCACTGCCGTTATACCGTTAAGGCTTTATGTAGACTTCAGTAAGATAAAGAAAGTAAATTAACTTTAATATGTTAATCCAATGATGTGAAGCATTTCGATATCGATTGCTTAATGTATATATACAAGAAAATCGACTTTATATATAAGATTACGGAATTCTTCTAAATGCTCTGCCGTTATACCATTAATGCTTTATGTGGACTTCAGTAAGATAAAGTAGAAACAAATATCAAATTCGCGGCAACTCACCTTTGATTTGGCGATGACTTTGCGGTCGGTTGAAGAAGAAAACTTGGTTGTTTGATGGAGAACCGTATATGCGCGCGGATCGTATGAAAAAGAAGCCTTGGCCTCGTCCGCCAGTTCCTTTTGTTGATTGTGTGGGTGTCCTCATGTGTGGTGCGAAAGGTGTGGTGTAAAAGATGATGTGTTGAGTGTGGTACGTAGTGTGGGATGACCGGAAATGATCCGCATGATGCCAATGTGTTGAGTATAGGATGTGCAGTGTGGAGTGAAGATGTGTTGATTATGGTGTGTATGTGTGGGGTGTAGTTATATTATATTTAGAGGGAGGTCAGGTGCTCATTTAGCCATCCCGGCCCCCCTAAACGACTGTTTAGCCTAAAAGGCGCTGCAGCTGTTGCAGCGTTGCCACAACGCTGCTCAGACCCGTAGATCGACGCGATGGTGGCCCAGGCTGTCGACGCCGCAATGATGTTGCACTCCGCTGGGGTGCGGAACGAGCTGCGGGTTGGACTCGGGGTATGCGGCCGCGATGGTTGGTTGGCCGGCTCACTTCGCGTGACGAGCTGCGGTGTAGCAGCGTGTGATGCGGCCGGTGGCACATTTGGCACAGCCCACGTGACTCACTCTCTGTAGTCGCATGAGTGTGCGACAGGCAGTTGAGGCAATGCCCGTGGGCCTGAGCCACTTGCTGCCGTTGCAAAGGCCTCATACCCCTAAATATTCCGCAATGGTGGAGACGATGAGGGCGTCGACAGATGGGACACCTTATCCGACGGGTCTCTGAAGTCCTCGCTGCAGTCGATGGTGGTCGGGTGCCACCACGAGGTGCGGGGGTAAGCACCGCTGCGGGCGCGGTTGCCGGTACAGGTGCCGGCGTTGTTGCCGGTGCAGTTGCCGGCGTTGTTGCCGGTGTAGTTGCCGGCGCTGTTGCAGCCACAGTTCGGGGCGCTGGTGTAGGCCCGGTGCGTGGCGTATTGATAGCCCGAGCGGTCGACGAGGTTGCGACTGATGTGTCTACATCCATGGTGATCTATGTATAAAGGAGATTGTTAATTAGAAAGCTGTCATACAATTGGATATTGGCAATCGTGCCACGATATGTGGCATGAATGGGCCGTCGTATGGATCGACCATTTTTTGTTAGTTTTCTTTACGGTTTGTTATTTTTATTTACGGTTCGTTATTTTTATTCACGGTTTGTTATTTTCGGACGGTTGTTATTTTTGTAACGGTTGGTATTGGCGTATTTCTCGTTTTCATTTGATTAGCTGATTGGGACACGATAATATCGGTTTGTTTTTGCGATTTTCGGATTCGCGGTTGTCGGTGGTTGGTAAAAAACACAGCTTCACGAGCGGTCTGGTTAGTGTTCCGTTTTGGGTACGGAGATCCACGACTCGTATGTGACCGTCGGAGCCGTAATGTAGCTTTTCTATGCGGCCAAGCCGCCACTCAGTAGGGGGTAGACAATCATCATGAATGAGGACGCAGTCTCCAAGTTTAGGCGGCTGTTCAGGAGTCTTCCAGCGGTATCTTTTGTGGAGATCCTTTATATATTCGTCCTTCCATCGGCGGCTGAAATCATGATGGAGAATTTTAATTCGTTCCCATCGATTTAATAGAGATAGCGACTCCACGCCTGGCTCAGGAATGGCCAGCATGGGTGCTCCTTTTAGAAAATGCCCTGGAGTTAAGGCAGTGAAATCTGAGGGGTCTTGCGATAGTACTGTGAGTGGCCGTGAATTGAGAACGGCTTCAATTCGATTTAATAGCGTCGTGAACTCTTCGTAATTGAATTTATAATTTCCAGCTACCCGTTTGAAATGGGATTTGAAGCTTTTCACAGCTGATTCCCATAAACCGCCCATATGAGGAGCGCTTGGGGGTATAAATTGCCAGTTGATACCTTGAGGGGCGTACTTTTGTACGATGTCGGGTGACACTTGTTTTAGGAAATCCACAAATTGCTTTTCGGTGGCTCGTTGAGCTCCAATGAACGTTTTGCCATTGTCGCTCATGATCTTTGATGGGTAGCCACGTCGAGCGACGAAGCGAGCAAATGCCGCGAGAAAAGCCTCCGTCGTCAGATTACTACACAGCTCAAGGTGTACTGCCTTTGTCGTGAAACATACAAAGACAGCCACATAGCCTTTCATGAGAGTGGGAGACCTTAACATAGAAGCCTTTACCTGGAAAGGCCCAGCAAAATCAACACCTGTTGTGGTGAAAGGCAGAGCGAAATTGCAGCGTTCCGGTGGAAGTGCTGCCATAATCTGCGTTCGCATCTTCTGCTTGTGCATAGTGCAAATCTTGCACGTGAAGATGCACTTCTTAATTTGCGGCTTAAGACGGGGGATATAATACTCCTGGCGTACCATCTGTTGCATGAGACGATGTTCGGCGTGTAGCATTAAGGTGTGGATGTAGTGGAGGAATAATGTGGCAAATGGTGACCTCTCTGGAATTATTATGGGGTGGCGTTCATTGTATGTTAGGCTCGAATTAGCGAGCCGACCATTGGCACGAAGCAGACCTTTCGTGTCCAGAAATGGGTTGAGAACTAAGAGTGAGCTCTTTTTATCAATCGGCTTCGATTCTCTTAGTGCTGATATATCGCGGCTGAAGTAGCGCGCTTGTGTGTATGCAATTAGTGCGACCTTTGCCTTTTGTAACTCTAGGTGCGACACTGTGTTGCATGGGGAATTTTGTGATCCCTTGATTTTGCTTTTGAGTTGCTCTATAAATTTGAACATATAAGCAACTACTCTGAGAGCTCTTGGAAACGATGAAAATCGTTCAAGGATGTCGGTATCATCCAATAATGTATGAAAGGAGGCGATTTTTCGACCTTCTGGGGCGATAATGTTGCGCATGGGGGATTGTGGCCAAGAATCAGGAGATTCTATCAACCATCGGGGGCCATTCCACCAGAGGGTAGTAGTGGCAAGGAGCAGTGGCTTGCACCCTCTTGTACCTAGATCGGCAGGATTGTCAGCACTGGCTACGTGACGCCACGTGGCTGATCCCACTAGGTCAAGAATTTGAGACGTTCGGTTAGAAATATACGTCTTCCATGCATGTGGTGGTTTTTCCAACCAGGCTAGTACAATTTCTGAATCAGACCACATATATAGTTTGCATTTTGTCATATTTAAATGCATTTGCACCATGGCTACTAATTTTGAAAGTAGTAGTGCGCCACATAACTCAAGTCGTGGGAGACTTATAGTTTTTAAAGGTGCCACCTTTGCTTTTGCTACTAATAAGTGGCTTGTGGTCGTGGTATCACTTTGCGTGCGCACATAGATAGTAGCGCAATATGCCTTTTCTGAGGCGTCACAAAAGCCATGTAATTCGACTTTGTGTTCGGGGGAGTAGTTTACTCATCGTGGAATTTGTATCTGAGAAATGTCATTCAGATTTTTTGCGAACTGGGACCATTTTTCTAAGCGAAGAGGTTTCACTTGTTCGTCCCAGTCGGTTCCATCTAGCCATAATTCTTGTATTAAGATTTTCGCTTGGATCATAATTGGCGAAAGCCATCCTGCGGGGTCGAAAAGTTTTGCCACCGAGGATAAAATCTGTCTTTTCGTTATGGCTGATAATGCGGATATGGACTCTGTCGTGTATGAGAACTGGTCCGATATCGCATTCCATTGGATGCCTAGCGTTTTTGTTGTACTTTCCTTTTCGAATATAAGGAAATTAGTGTCCAACAAATTTTCGTTTGGAATATTTTTGAGTATATTTGGGTGATTTGCCGTAATCTTTTTTAATGGAAACCCTGCGGATGTGAGGGCTTGGATTACTTGTGATAATGATTCGTATGCTTGTGGAAGACTGTGACTTCCAGATAGAATATCGTCTACATACGTTTGTGTTTTTAACACCTGGGTCGCCAGAGGAAATTCTGACTTGGTGTTTTCTGCCAATTCGTGGAGCGTTCGAATGGCTAAATATGGGGCACAGTTTACGCCAAAGGTAACTGTTTTTAATTTAAAGTCGCGTAAAGGACTGGTGGGGGATCTTCGGAACATAATACGTTGAAAATCTTGGTCGTCTTTGTGTACGCCTATTTGCCGATACATTTTTTCAACGTCCCCATTGAATACGTATTTGTATATACGCCAGTTTAGAATAAGCAGCATTAAATCAGGTTGGAGCGTGGGTCCCGTAAACAGGATATCGTTTAGGGAATTCCCCGAGCTAGTGGATCTTGAGGCGTTGAAAACAACTCTTACTTTAGTTGTCTTTTTATCTGGCTTTACTACTGCATGATGTGGCAAGTAAAAGGAGTAGTATTTGCCGTTGACGATTTTCTCCCCTGGGTTTACTTCCTCCATATGATCTAAATGGAGGTATTCTTCTAACACACCATCATATTCAGATTTGAGTTCGCCTTTTTTAAGTAGGTTTCTTTCCATACTTAAAAACTGCTCAATTGCAGAGGTGCGAGAGTGACCTAAGGCGAGTGTGTTAGGAAATTGTTGCTTAAGTGGTAGTCGTACGACGTACCGACCATTTTCTGATCTAGCAGTTGTGGCTTTGTAAAAATCCTCACAATACTGATCTTCAGGGGTTGTGACTGATATGGGGGGGAGTTCTTCTAGTTCCCAAAATTTTCTCAATTGTGAATTGAGGTACTCATTTGAGACTTCCTCAACTTGAGTTGTTAATGTTGTAACTGGTTCCGCAACTAATCCGCTTAGGACCCATCCGAAAATGGTATTTTGCGCCAGAAGTGTTTCGGTAATTTTTTCAATACCTTCAAGAATAATTTGTGGTATTAGATCGCTGCCTAATAGTAGATCTATTTGAGCGGGGGTGTTGCAGTTGGGGCTTTAGGTGTGAAACCTTTTGCCAATGTTTGCTATTTATGTGATAGCTGGGTAACATATTGGTTAATTGCGGTAAGACAATAGCTTCTGCTTGTATGCGCTTATCCGCTTTGGGGGAAAAGAGGGTAATGGGGCAGATTTTATTTGAGTTTTGAACAACTCTTCCGCCCATTCCCGTGATTTCAAAGTTGGCCAGTTTTGTTGGTAACTGTAGCCTGTCTTGTGCCCTAGACGCTATAAAGGATCGTTGTGATCCTTGGTCTATTAAGGCTCTGAGTTTAAACAGTTCTCCTCGGTGCTCGATGGAGACAACTGCTGTGGGTAAAAGTACCCTACTGTGATTTTCGCTATGTAGCGATTGGGTTTTTAATGCCTTTGAGCAGCATGGTGCTTCTTGGCAGATTTCAGAATTTGCTGTGGCAACTAATCCTGTTGCTCGTTTAACGTTTGCATTGTTTGGGGGTGAGCTGGAAAAATTTGTTATATGTAACATTGAATGATGTCTTTTATGGCAGTAAACGCAATTAAATTTGCTTTCGTAATCTTTAAGCGTATGCGCATGTGACATACAGTTGGTACATAATTTTTTCGATCTTACGAAATTGTTTCGATCGCTAACATTCATTTTTTTGAATTTTTCGCATAATTTTAATCTGTGACCTCCTCTGCACAGTTCGCATGACGTTTGTTTATATTGTTCGGAAGAGAACGATTGATTTTTAAAAAGGTTTCTATTTGAATTATTGTGGCTATTGGCTTGGGGCTTGTGGAAGCTTCTATTGAAGTCTTGCTGAATACCTTTTGGTTTACTTGTATTTATTTTTTTGTCTACCCTTTCTGCGATTTCGTACTGGGTAGTGAGAAAATCTCTCATTTGTTGCCACGTTGGGCACTTTTTACGTGATGAGAGCGATTGCTCCCACAATAGTAAAGACTTTTCTGGTAATGCTGATGTGCATATATTCACCAGTATAGGGTCCCAGTTGTCTGTGGGAATGTTTTGGGTCGATAAAATCGACAAACAATTGGAAACAGTGGATTGAAGTTTGAAAAATTCTTCACTGGTTTCCTTTTGAATTTTTGGCAAGTTCATCAGAATTGTTATCTGCTTATCGACCAATATTCGTTCATTCTCGTATCTTGATTTTAAAGCTTCCCAAGCCATATTAAAATTGTCGTCATTTAATGCGAACTGTTTTACTATGACGCCAGCTTGACCTTTCGTTTTGTATCGGAGGTGATACAATTTTTGCGCATTAGATAATTTTGGGTGGTTTATGTAAACGGCTGTGAACATGTCCCGGAAGGACGGCCATTGTTCATAACCCCCATGAAAAATTTCTGTGTCACATGCGGGCACCTTGAGGTGGATGCCCGAACTTGCCTCGTGACTTTGTACTTGTGTCATCTCTACTCGCGGAAGTGGAGTAGGTGCAATTGCATTAATTAATTTTAGCTGATCTGAAATCATAGCTTTCGTCTCTTCGTACTGGTCTAAGCAGTTTTCATATTTGGAGTATTCTGAAGATTTGAAATTTTCAGGTAGATCTGATTCGTCAGATTCTACGATTGCGTCATATGCCGCTTGGAGACGCGTCCAAAAATTGTCTAAATTATCTTTTTTGATTTCTAAGACCGATTTAGAATTGTCTTGAATCGGTGAGGATGAAAATCGAGTGCAGTATCGTATCAAACTGTCACTCTCAGCAATGAATTTTGCATACGAAATATCTTTACCCCTCTTTATTTTTGTAGCACCTTGCTTTGAGCGTGTAGCCTCAGCAGGAGTACATGGGCTCTTTTCATCTAAAACCATTTTTGGAACTTTTAGTGACTGTGTTGTTTTAGATTCCTTTGAGTCTGAACTCATTTAAAGATTTATAGAATGAATTAAAACGTCTTAGTGAAAACTAGACTTGTAGATATTTAGAAAACATGTATAAAGTATACTAGTATATAGTATATAAAATGTTGAAAAGAAGACTCTTTTGTATGTAAGAGTTTCAAAAAATCAATAAAACCAATGGCTTTTTGATAAATCGAGATTTCGAAAAATATTTTCGTTTCTATATGTATTTATATATGTATATGTGTAGACGTGAACTCTTAAATAAATAAGAGTTTTGAACGAACTTAATATGATAAGACGCTTTACGTATTTTATAGGGTTTGTGTTGAAAATTAAATAGAACGATCATTTATACTTATTAAATGCAACTCTGCTCATATAAGCGGACATATTATTCTTTAATAAAATATACTTTACTTCCGTTTTAAGTTCACTTGAAGATGACGTGTTTTAGTTCGGCTTCCAGATAAAACTAAATTTACAACAGGTTATGGGCCTATAAGTCACGAAATAATATCGGTTCAAGTAGAAAAGCATGAAAAGTAAACTTTAAAAAGGTTTCCGGCGCGGATTGATTACTGTGAGCTAGATAATTACGAATATAGATTTTGGCATGGCAACCAACGCGTTAACTTTTCCATTCGAAAAACTTAAAGGTCGCGAAAATTTCGATGTATGGAAGCGGCACGCGAAGTCATATTTAATCGTTTAAAACTGCTGGAAGATAGCTGAAAATGGGCTATCGGCAGTGTCTACAGAAAAAGAACTGGATTCCGATCAACGTGCATTAGCAGAAATTACGCTGATGATAGAACCAAATAATTTCTCACACATCGCAACGGCAGAAAGCGCAAAGCAGGCGTGGACAGCGTTACTCTCTGCATACGAGGACACTGGTCTTACACGCAAGGTGGAGCTCCTGAAACAATTAGTTCAATGCCAACTCTCGGATTACGTATCCACACAAGAGTATGTCAACTCCATAGTAATGACGTCACTAAAAGTTCAAAATGCTGGACTGAACATTGACGAAGAGCTCACTGCATCATTGATGTTAGCAGGTCTACCAGACGATTTCCGTGCTCTAGTGCTGGCTGTTGAAAATTCAAAGGAAAAGCTGACGATCGATAGTGTTAAAACCCTATTACTGCAGGATGTAAAATTTGACCATAAATTTTCTGAAAATGTCCTGTACTCTAAAGGGAAACCGAAAGAAAAAAATTTCGGTGCCACTCTTGTAAGCAATTAGGTCATTTTGCAAAACAATGCCCAAACAAATCGAAACGAGATGGCAGCACGTTTAATAAAACAAAAAATGTTCTTTTCGCTTCTCTCTTTACACATGACATTCATCAAGATGACTGGTTCATTGATTCTGGCGCAACTTCGCACATGACCAGAAATAATAACATAATGGTAAATGAAAAATCGGTACAAAATAAAAACATTCTAATCGCAAATAACAAAACTCTTTCAGTGAGATCAAAAGGTGATATAAACATGGTGTTGTTAACAAAACATTCAAAAAATGAAAGTGTTGTGAAAAACGTGGAATATGTGCCGGAGCTTTGTGCAAATTTGTTGTCGGTTCGACAAATGACCAAATACGGCAATAAAGTTGTTTTTGAGAATGATGATTGTAAAATCTACAACAATGAACAAAAGTTAATTGCCAGTGCATGTGAAGTAAATGGGCTATACCGGCTAAATTGTGAAATCTCGTCTAAAAATCAAATAAATAAAACATTCATTGCGCGACAACATGAATTATGGCACAGAAGAATGGGACATATATGCGACGAACATTTGCGTAAAGTAAAAAATGCATCGTACGGCGTAGAATTCGGAAAAATGAACGATGAAAAGTGCATTACATGCTTAAAAGGAAAGCAATCGCGAGCATCTTTTAAAATCAGTGAAACACGTGCTGAAGGTTTATTAGACATAATACATTCGGATGTTATGGGACCATTTTCGGTAAAATCGTTTTCTAACTCTCGTTATATAGTTACATTTATTGACGATTTTTCTCACAAAATTTTCTTAGTGTCAATAAAAAGTAAATCGGAAGTTTTTGCAGAATTCGTAAAGTTTAAAAATCTCGTAGAGAATCAGTTGTCGCGAAAAATTAAAGTGTTGCGTTCGGATAATGGAACCGAATACACCAACGAAAAATTTAAAAACTTATTAGCGCAAGCGGGTATAGTGCACCAAACCACGTCGCCCTATTCACCTGAACAAAATGGTGTAGCCGAAAGATTAAATCGAACAATAATTGAGAAAGTGCGTTGTATGCTAATAGACTCGGGTTTAAGTCATAAATTTTGGGCAGAAGCTGCAAACACTGCAGCTTATATATTAAATCGTGTACCCTTTAAATCTAATTCGAAAACTCCAGTGGAACTATGGACAAAAAAAAACCAAGTTTGAAACACATGAGAGTGTTTGGTTGTAAAGCTATGTGTCACATACCACGTGAAAAACGCAAAAAGCTAGATAGTAAGTCCGTCGAGTGTGTTATGTTGGGATATTGTGCGGCTACCAAAGCATACCGCTTGTACAATAATAAAACCAAAAAAATTGTAATAAGCCGTCATGTTAGCTTTATCGAAGCGCATAACAAAGACGAAAAAAGGAACAACTACATTTTCGAAATTCCATCTGAAAATGATTCAGATGAACAGCAAAGTAATCATAGTGATGATATTGTGGTTAATCAAGTCAAGTCAAACAGCGATTCCCCTGAAAATAAATTACGCAACATTCATAATTCAGCAGAAGATAATGAAATTAATAAAAATCAGGAATTATCGAATGTAGATCAACAGCAAAAGAAGCACAGTGCAGATGTTGAAGTTAATCAAATTAAATTCAACAGCCATTCCCCTGTCCATGAAAACGCAAATGATTCTGAAACAGCAGAAGACGCGCAAGAAAATATGTTGAGGCGTTCTAAGAGAGTCGCAGGTAAGAGACAGGATTATAATTTTTCCGCAGTTGATTTTGTCTCGTGTGACCCCAATACTATACAAGAAGCGATGGGCAGTACTTATTCAGATGAATGGAAAGCAGCCGCTCAGGCAGAAATGGATTCCCTTCGAATTAATAAAACGTGGTGTTTGACTGAATTGCCACCTGGTAAAAAGGCCATTAAATGTAGATGGGTATTCAAAACTAAAGTGGATGCAAATGGTCAGTTTGTGCGTCGAAAGGCTAGACTGGTTGTAAAGGGATGCAATCAAAAGTATGGTGTCGACTATGAGGAAACATTTGCTCCTGTAGTCAGATATACGTCGCTAAGATTTTTGCTTGCACTGTCAGCTAAATACAATTTAATTATCCATCAAATGGATGCGATTACCGCATTTCTAAATACTGAATTATATGACGACATCTATATGACTCAGCCAGATGGATTCAACGATGGGTCAGGGCGTGTATGCAAATTACAAAAATCACTCTATGGTCTGAAACAGTCAAGCCGGTTGTGGAACAACAAGTTCAATGACGCTTTATTAAGCATTGGTTTGACACGAAGTGAGGTTGATCAGTGCGTGTACTATCGCATAAGAGGCGACGAAAAACTTTATCTGGCGTTATACGTTGACGACGTGCTTCTGTTTTCAAATAGAGCAGATTGTTTGAACAAATTGAAGGAAGAGTTGTCATCACGATTTAAAATGAAGGACCTTGGTGAAGTTGCATCAGTTCTTGGTATGCGGGTCCAAAGAAACAAGGTACGGGGTACAATTGAGGTTGACCAGCATCAATATATAGCAGACATGTTAAGGCGCTTTGAAATGTTCGACTGCAACTCTATGGCAACACCTATTGACATAAACCAAAAAATGAGCAGCGAAATGTCGCCAACTACTGACGTTGAAAAAGAGGAAATGGCGAAAGTACCCTACATGCAGGCTATTGGCTGTTTGTTATTCGCTTCGCAGATCACCCGTCCTGACATAAGCTTCGCAGTAAATTTATTAAGCCGATTCTCCTCAAACCCAGGTAAAGGCCATTGGACTGCTGTTAAACGCGTCATGAGGTACTTAAAAGGTACAATAAACAGTGGGCTTGTATTCAATGCAGTTACAAGCGACATTGTTGGATTCTGCGATGCAGATTGGGGTAGCGACTTAGTCGAAAGACGATCAACCACCGGCTATGTCTTCAAGCTACAAGGTGCTCCTATTTCTTGGTCCACTCGTCGCCAGCGAACAGTAGCGTTATCATCAACTGAAGCCGAATTTATGGCCATGACAGCAGCCATCCAAGAGGCAACGTGGCTCCAGCGACTGCAAGATGAATTGACACCAGAAGCATCAACCGTAATGGACTTACATTGTGACAACAAAAGTGCTATTCATGTCGCTTTAAACAATACGTACTCGCCTCGAACAAAACACGTTGATATAAAGGGTAAATTTATTAGGCAGAAGATAGAGAGCGGTAAAATAAGATTGTGCTACACACCAACAAACAACATGTTAGCAGACATCCTAACAAAAGGCGTACCTAAAGTCAAGCATTTGAACATAGCTAAAGCGATAGGTCTGTCAAATAGAAGTTGATATTGTTTATCAGATATGAATTAATAACATTGTTTATTTTACTTAAGTACTGAAATACTTTGAATTAATTAATAATTTTGTTTATATTTCCTAAACATTGAAATGTTTTGAATGAATTAATATTTCTGTTTATTTCTACTAAATATTGAAATGTTTTGAATTTTTATCTCGTATTTAATGAATTATCGTTCAGGAGAAGTGTTGAAAATTAAATAGAACGATCATTTATACTTATTAAATGCAACTCTGCTCATATAAGCGGACATATTATTCTTTAATAAAATATACTTTACTTCCGTTTTAAGTTCACTTGAAGATGACGTGTTTTAGTTCGGCTTCCAGATAAAACTAAATTTACAACAGTTTGTAACCACGAACTCTTTTAAGTTAATAAGAGTTTTGACCGAATTGTTTAGACGTGAACTCTTTTATATAAATAAGAGTTTTCCAAATCACGTAAAGAATATCGCTTAAATTTGATTTTGTTATTTATTATAGACCGGAAAAAAATTTTTTTATATGTTTATTCTTCTATGTATATTGTTTTATATATTTTATGTCCAAATTTCCTATAGGGTATATCTATAGGTGGATCTTTTATTTATTATGTGCTAATGAGCGCTCGTTTTAGAGATCACTGCACTTTGTACATATGCATGTATATACATATGTATTACGCTTTTGGTTTTTGCACAATCCTGCTTGTTTTTGTTGATCAAAAATCAAGGGGTATTGCGGGAAATATGCCAATGTGGACTTTGAGTATCTTTTATAAGCAATCCTGCTTGGTTTTGTTAGACGAAAACCAAGGGGTATCGCACAATATATGCCAATTTGGACTTTGAAGCAGTGAGCGTATCTACATATGCGACGATACTTATGTACAAATTTGTATTTTATAAAAGTCCTTTTTTGTTATAGTTATTGTTATATAATTGTACCCAATGTCGATTGGGTGTTTGTATATATTGTCTATATTGATATGCGTCCGTATGTGCATATATATATACGCGTGTATATATATATGTATATATGTTTGTACGAAAAACACCGAAAAGAGAATTAATCGACTGCATGTAATTTTCTCAAGTTCACTCGTTTTTTTTTTTTTATATATATATTTTTATATTGCGCCGCATATACTTATACATGTGTATGTATGTAAGCCGCGAAAGGAGAATTTAATAATTTTTAATTATAGATATAAGTATGTATGAATGTATAAATATGTATTTGAAATATATTGATTTGAGAGAAAGAGCAAGTTATGCTCTTCGTATGTTATAGTGGTATAAGTGGTATATGTATATGTATGTATAAATATGCTTTTGAAATATATTTTGATTTAAGAGAAAGAGCAAGTTATGCTCTTCGTATGTTATAATGGTATAAGTGGTATATGTATATGTATGTATGTATGAAACAGAATTTTATTTGCGCAAATCTTTTTTTTTTCTTATGATTGCCTAGCTTATTTTAGGCAATCCTGCTTATACTTGAATAAGTATTTACCGGTAATCAATAATCCGCTATGCGCAGTACCAAACTGCTTTGTTTGCAGTTTCTCGGTTTCTACCGGAAAATAAACCGGACACCGAAAACAGCTTGGTAACGGTTCTCACTGCTTTTTTGACCGGAATTTTAGTCAAGCCGTAAATTTAATTATATGAAATTAAATCATACATACATAGGTACATGTGTATAATACAAAAATTGAAAGTAACGATACACTCACTTTGTTTTCCTCCAGGGGCTTTTGGGGATAGTAAGGTAGTATGGTAAGAGTTTACGTGTGTATGTATGTGTGTGTGGGCCTTGTGCGTGTGCCTGTGCTGTCGCCTGTCTGTGCTCTCCTGTCCTTGTGTTTCTGGCGCTGTAGCTGTGCTCTTGTTATGAATTTTTCTTGTTCGTGGGTTATGTCACTGCACTATCACTTTATATGCACATATGCATGTATATCGCAGGTGTCTGGTTCTTTTTATTCGGGTTTTCCTCTCTACACTGCACTTTTTGTCACCACACTCTTTTTTCTTTTTTTTTCCGCTTGTGGGTTAGATTTGAACCCACTAACACTTTACATACATATGTATGTGTATTGTATGTATGTATATGCTATTTGTTCACTGCACTTTTGCCGCCACACTTCGTTAGGCTTGTTACAGCACTTATGCACGTAATGTAATTATGTATGTACATATGTATATGTATGTATATAATGCTGGCCCCAACGGGTCTTGTTTAACCTATGTGTACATATGTATGTCACCACCACTTTTTTTTTTTTTTTTTGCACAATTGTTTAAACCACTTTCACTGTTTTTTTTGTTGTGTCACCTCACCACTTTTGACCACTTGTAGAATTTTTTTTCCGTTTTTTTTTTTTTTTGTTTTGCTAACTGTCACCTCACCACCGTTGTCTTTTGACCACTTCTAGAATTTTTTTTTTTTTTCTAACTGTCACACCTCAGCACCGTTGTCTTTCGACCACTTTTAATACTTTTTTTTTTTTTTTGTTTGCTAACTGTGTCACGCCACTGGATTTTTTTGTTTTTTTTTTTAACTGTGTCACGTCACTTTATTATTTTTTTTTTTTTTTTTTTAATTAGGTTATCGCGTTACCGTCACCGTTTTTTTTTTTTATATATTGGTTAGGTTATCGCGATTCGCGTTACCGCCACGGTTTTTTTTTTTTGTTTTTTTTTTTTGTTTTTAAAGACTTGTTGATTTTTCACAAGTGCCGTCCGGTACGGCTCGAAGGACCATAGATACAAATATCAAATTCGCGGCAACTCACCTTTGATTTGGCGATGACTTTGCGGTCGGTTGAAGAAGAAAACTTGGTTGTTTGACGGAGAACCGTATATGCGCGCGGATCGTATGAAAAAGAAGCCTTGGCCTCGTCCGCCAGTTCCTTTTGTTGATTGTGTGTGGTGTCCTCATGTGTGGTGCGAAAGGTGTGGTGTAAAAGATGATGTGTTGAGTGTGGTACGTAGTGTGGGATGACCGGAAATGATCCGCATGATGCCAATGTGTTGAGTATAGGATGTGCAGTGTGGGATGAAGATGTGTTGATTATGGTGTGTATGTGTGGGGTGTAGTTATATTATATTTAGAGGGGGGTCAGGTGCTCATTTAGCCATAAAGAAAGTTAATTAACTTAAATATGTTAATCTATTGATTTAAAGCGTTTCGATATCGAGTGCTAAATGTGTATATACAAGAAAATCGACATTATAACTAAATGTAAGATTACGGAATTCTTCTAAATGCACTGCCGTTATACCATTAAGGCTTTATGTGGACTTCAGTAAGATAAAGAAAGTTAATTAACTTAAATATGTTAATCTAATGATTTGAAGCATTTCGATATCGATTGCTTAATGTGTATATACAAGAAAATCGACTTTATAACTAAATGTAAGATAACGGAATTCTTCTAAATGCACTGCCGTTATACCATTAAGGCTTTATGTGGACTTCAGTAAGATAAAGAGAGTTATTTAACTTAAATATGTTTATCTAATGATTTGAAGCATTTCGATATCGATTGCTTAATGTGTACATACAAGAAAATCGACCTTATACCTAAATATAAGATTACGGAATTCTTCTAAATGCACTGCCGTTATGCCGCCATGGCTTTATGTTAGCTTGAGTGCGTTAAGGAAGCTTTATTAACTTAAATATGTTATACCAATGATTTGAAGCATTTCAATGTCGATTGCTAAATGTGTATATACAACAAAATCGACTTTATACCTAAATATAAAATTACGGAATTCTTCTAAAAGCACTGCCGTTATGCCGCATTGGCTTTATGTCGCCTTCAGTACGTTTAAGAAGGTTAATTAACTTAAATATGTTAATCTAATGATTTGAAGCATTTCGATATGGATTGCTTAATGTGTATATATAAGAATATCGACTTTATATATAAGATTACGGAATTCTTCCAAATGCACTGCCGTTATACCGTTAAGGCTTTATGTAAACTTCAGTAAAGTAAAGAAGGTTAATTAACTTAAATATGTTATACCAATGATTTGAAGCATTCCGATATCGATTGCTAAATGTGTATATAGAAGAAAATCGAACTTATACCTAAATATAAGATTACGGAATTCTTCTAAATGCACTGCCGCTATACCGTTAAGGCTTTATGTAAACTTCAGTAAAGTAAAGAAGGTTAATTAACTTAAATATGTTAAACTAATGATTTGAAGCATTTCGATATCGATTGCTAAATGTGTATATACAACAATATCGACTTTATACCTAAATATAAGATTACGGAATTCTTCTAAATTCACTGCCGTTATGCCGTCATGGCGTTATGTCAACCTCAGTTCGTTAAAGAAGGTTTATTAACTTAAATATGTTAAACTAATGATTTGAAGCATTTCGATATCGATTGCTAAATGTGTATATACAAGAAAATCGACTTTATACCTAAATATAAGAATACGGAATTCTTCTAAATGCACTGCCGTTATACCATTAAGGCTTTATGTGGACTTCAGTAAGATAAAGAAAGTTAATTAACTTAAATATGCTAATCTAATGATTTGAAGCATTTCGATATCGATTGCTTAATGTGTATATACAAGAAAATCGACTTTATACCTAAATATAAGATTACGGAATTCTTCCAAATGCACTGCCGTTATACCGTTAAGGCTTTATGTAAACTTCAGTAAGGTAAAGAAGGTTAATTAACTTAAATATGTTAAACTAATGATTTGAAGCATTCCGATATCGATTGCTAAATATGTATATAGAAGAAAATCGGCTTTATACTTAAATTCTTCTAAATGCACTGCTAATGTACCGTTTAGGCTTAATGTAGAATTTAGTAAGATAAAGAAAGTTAATTAATTTAAATATGTTAATCTAATGATATGAAGCATTTCGATATCGATTTCTTAATGTGTATATACAAGAAAATCGTCTTTATACCTAAATATAAGAATACGGAATTCTTCTAAATGCACTGCCGTTATACCATTAAGGCTTTACGTGGACTTCAGTAAGATAAAGAAAGTTAATTAACTTAAATATGTTAATCTAATGATTTGAAGCATTTCGATATCGATTGCTTAATGTGTGTATACAAGAAAATCGGCTTTATACTTAAATATAAGTCTACGGCATTCTTCTAAATGCACCGCCGTTATACCATTAAGACTTTATGTGGACTTCAGTAAGATAAAGAAAGTTAATTAACTTAAATATGTTAATCTAATGATTTGAAGCATTTCGATATCGATTGCTAAATGTGTACATAGAAGAAAATCGACTTTATACCTAAATGTAATTTACGGAGTTCTTCTAAATGCACTGCCAATGTACCGTTTAGGCTTAATGTAGACTTCAGTAAGATAAAGAAAGTTAGTTAACTTAAATATGTTAATCTATTGTTTAAGCGTTTCGATATCGATTGCTTAATGTGTATATACAAGAAAAACGACTTTATATATAAGATTACGGAATTCTTCCAAATGCACTGCCGTTATACCGTTAAGGCTTTATGTTAGCTTGAGTGCGTTAAAGAAGGTTTATTAACTTAAATATGTTATACCAATGATTTGAAGCATTTCAATATCGATCGCTAAATGTGCATATACAACAAAATCGACTTTATACCTAAATATAAGATTACGGAATTCTTCTTAAAGCACTGCCGTTATGCCGCATTGGCTTTATGTCGCCTTCAGTACGTTTAAGAAGGTTAATTAACTTAAATATGTTAATCTAATGATTTGAAGCATTTCGATATGGATTGCTTAATGTGTATATATAAGGAAATCGACTTTATATATAAGATTACGGAATTCTACCAAATGCACTGCCGTTATACCGTTAAGGCTTTATGTGAACTTCAGTAAAGTAAAGAAGGTTAATTAACTTAAATATGTTAAACGAATGATTTGAAGCATTCCAATATCGATTGCTAAATTTGTATATAGAAGAAAATCGAACTTATACCTAAATAAAAGATTACGGAATTCTTCTAAATGCACTGCCGTTATGACGTTTTGGCTTTATGTAGAATTCAGTAAGATAAAGAAAGTAAATTAACTTTAATATGTTAATCCAATGATTTGAAGCATTTCGATATCGATTGCTTAATGTATATATACAAGAAAATCGACTTTATATATAAGATTACGGAATTCTTCCAAATGCACTGCCGTTATACCGTTAAGGCTTTATGTAAACTTCAGTAGGGTAAAGAAAATTAATTAACTTAAATATGTTAAACTAATGATTTGAAGAATTTCGACGTCGATTGCTAAATGTGTATATAGAAGAAAATCGACTTTACACCTAAATATAAGATTACGGAATTCTTCTAAATGCACTGCCGTTATGATGCCATGGCTTTATGTTGTCTTGAGTGCGTTAAAGAAGGTTTATTAACTTAAATATGTTAAACTAATGATTTGAAGCATTTCGATATCGATTGCTTAATGTGTATATACAAGAAAATCGACTGTATATATAGGATTACGGAATTTTTCCAAATGCACTGCCGTTATACCGTTAAGGCTTTATGTAAACTTCAGTACGATAAAGAGGGTTAATTAACTTAAATATGTTAAACTTATGATTTCAAGCATTTCGATATGGATTGCTAATTTTGTATATACAAGAAAATCGTTTTTGTTCCTAACTATAAGACTGCGGGTTTCTTCCAAAGCACTGCCGTTATACCGCCATGGCTTTATGTCAACTTCAGTTCGTTAAAGAAGGCTTATTAACTTAATTATGTTAAACTAATGATTTGAAGAACTCCGATATCGATTGCTAAATGTGTATATACAAGAAAATCGACTTTATACCCAAATATAAGACTACGGAATTCTTCTAAATGCACTGCCGTTATACCGTTAAGGCTTTATGTAGACTTCAGTTCGTTAAAGAAGGTTTATTAACTTAAATATGTTAAACTAATGATTTGAAGCATTTCGATATCGATTGCTAAATGTGTATATAGAAGAAAATCGACTTTATACCTAAATATAAGTTTACGGAATTATTCTAAATGCACTGCCGTTATACCGTTAAGGCTTAATGTGAGACTTCAGTAGGATAAAGAAAGTTAATTAACTTAAATTTGTTATTCTAATGATTTGAAGCATTTCAATATCGATTGCTTAATGTGTATGTACAAGAAAATCGACTTTATACCTGACTATTAGTTTACGGAATTCTTCTAAATGCACTGCCGTTATACCATTAAGGCTGTATGTAGACTTCAGTAAGATAAAGAAAGTTAATTTACTTAAATATGTTAATCTAATGATTTGAAGTATTTCGATATCGATTGCTAAATTTGTATATACAACAATATCGACCTTATACCTAAATATAAGATTGCGGAATTCTTCTAAATGCACTGCCGTTATGCAGTCATGGCTTTGTGTCAACTTCAGTTCGTTAAAGAAGGTTTATTAACTAATATGTTAAACTAATGATTTGAAGCATTTCGATATCGATTGCTTAATGTGTATATACAAGAAAATCGAATTTATACCTGACTATTAGTTTACGGAATTCTTCTAAATGCACTGCCGTTATACCATTAAGGCTTTATGTAGACTTCAGTAAGATAAAGAAAGTTAATTTACTTAAATATGTTAATCTAATGATTTGAAGTATTTCGATATCGATTGCTAAATTTGTATATACAACAATATCGACCTTATACCTAAATATAAGATTGCGGAATTCTTCTAAATGCACTGCCGTTATGCAGTCATGGCTTTGTGTCAACTTCAGTTCGTTAAAGAAGGTTTATTAACTAATATGTTAAACTAATGATTTGAAGCATTTCGATATCGATTGCTTAATGTGTATATACAAGAAAATCGACTGTATATATAGGATTACGGAATTTTTCCAAATGCACTGCCGTTATACCGTTAAGGCTTTATGTAAACTTCAGTAAGATAAAGAAAGCTAATTAACTTAAATATGTTAATCTAATGATTTGAAGCATTTCGATATCGATTGCTTAACGTGTATATACAAGAAAATCGACTTTATATATAAGATTACGGAATTCTTCCAAATGCACTGCCGTTATACCGTTAAGGCTTTATGTAAACTTTAGTAAGGTAAAGAAGGTTAATTAACTTAAATATGTTAAACTAACGATTTGAAGCATTTCGATATCGATTGCTAAATGTGTATATAGAAGAAAATCGACTTTATATCTGAATATAAGTTTACGGATTTCTTCTAAATGCACTGCCGTTATACCATTAAGACTTTATGTAGACTTCAGTAAGATAAATAAAGAAAATTAACTTAAATATGTTAATCTAATGATTTGAGGCCTTTCGATATCGATTGCTAAATGTGCATATAGAAGAAAATCGACTTTATACCTGAATATAAGTTTACGGAATTCTTCTAAATGCACTGCCGTTATACCGTTAAGGCTTAATGTAGACTTCAGTAAGATAAAGAAAATTAATTAACTTAAATTTGTTATTCTAATGATTTGAAGCATTTCGATATCAATTGCTAAATGTGTAGACACAACAATATCGAATTTATACCTAAATATAAGATTACGGAATTCTTCTAAATGCACTTCCGTTATGACGCATTGGATTTATGTTACCCTCAGTACGTTAAAAAAGGGTAATTAACCTAAATATGTTAATCTAATGATTTAAAGCATTTCGATATCGATTGCTTAATGTGTATATACAAGAAAATCGACTTTATATATAAGATTACGGAATTCTTCCTAATGCACTGCCGTTATACCGTTAAGGCTTTATGTAAACTTCAGTAAGGTAAAGAAGGTTAATTAAACTAATGATTTGAGGCATTTCGATATCGATTGCTAAATGTGTATATAGAAGAAAATGGAACTAATACCTAAATATAAGATTACGGAATTCTTCTAAATGCACTGCCGTTATACCGTTAAAGCTTTATGTAGACTTCAGTAAGATAAAGAAAGTTAATTAACTTAAATATGTTAATCCAATGATTTGAAGAATTTCGATATCGAATGCTAAATTTGTATATACAACAATATCGACTTTATACCTGAATACAAAATTACGGAATTCTTCCAAATGCACTGCCGTTATACCGTTAAGGCTTTATGTAAACTTCAGTAAGGTAAAGAAGGTTAATTAACTTAAATATGTTAAACTAATGATTTGAAGCATTCCGATATCGATTGCTAAATGTGTATATACAACAAAATCGACTTTATACCTAAATACAAAATTACGGAATTCTTCTAAATGCACTGCCGTTATACCATTAAGGATTTATGTAAACTTCAGTAAGGTAAAGAAGGTTAATTAACTTAAATATGTTAACCTAATGATTTGAAGCTTTTCTATATCGATTGCTAAATGTGTATATAGAAGAAAATCGACTTTATATATAAGATTACGGAATTCTTCCAAATGCACTGCCGTTATACCGCTAAGGCTTTATGTAAACTTCAGTAAGTTAAAGAAGGTTAATTAACTTAAATATGTTAAACTAATGATTTGAAGCATTTCGATATCGATTGCTAAATCTGTATATACAAGAAAATCGACTTTATATATAAGATTACGGAATTCTTCCAAATGCACTGCCGTTATACCATTAAGGCTTTATGTAAACTTCAGTAAGGTAAAGAAGGTTAATTAACTTAAATATGTTAATCTAATGATTTGAAGCATTTCTATATCGATTGCTAAATGTGTATATAGAAGAAAATCGACTTTATATATAAGATTACGGAATTCTTCCAAATGCACTGCCGTTATACCATTAAGACTTTATGTAGACTTCAGTAAGATAAATAAAGTAAATTAACTTAAATATATTTGAGGCATTTCGATATCGATTACTAAATGTGTATATAGAAGAAAATCGACTTTATACCTAAATATAAGTATACGGAATTCTTTTAAATGCATTGCCGTAATACTATTAAGGCTTTAAGTGGACTTCAGTAAGATAAAGAAATTTAATTAACTTAAATATGTTAATCTAATGATTTGAAGCATTTCGATATCGATTGCTTAATGTGTATATAGAAGAAAATCGACTTTATACCTAAATATCAGATTACGGAATTCTTCTATATGCACTGCCGTTATGCCGCCATGGCTTTATGTTAGCTTGAGTGCGTTAAAGAAGGTTTATTAACTTAAATGTGTTAAATTAATGATTTGAAGCATTTCAATATCGATTGCTAAATGTGTATATACAAGAAAATCGACTTTATACCTAAATATAAGATTACGGAATTCTTCTAAATGCTCTGCCGTTATGCCGTCATGGCATTATGTAAACATCAGTTCGTTAAAGAAGGTTTATTAACTTAAATATGTTAAACTAATGATTTGAAGCATTTCGATATCGATTGCTAAATGTGTATGTAGAAGAAAATCGACTTTATACCTGAATATAAGTTTACGGAATTCTTCTTAATGCACTGCCGTTATACCATTAAGGCTTAGTGTAGACTTCAGTAAGATAAAGAAAGTTAATTAACTTAAATATGTTAATCTAGTGATTTGAAGCATTTCGATATCGATTACTAAATGTGTATATACAAGAAAATCGACTTTATACCTAAATATAAGATTGCGGATTTCTTCCAAATGCACTGCCGTTATACCGTTAAGGCTTTATGTAAACTTCAGTTCGTTACAGAAGGTTAATTAACTTAAATATGTTAAACTAATGATTTGAAGCATGTCGATATCGATTGCTAAATGTGGATATAGAAGAAAATCGACTTTATACCTAAATATAAGGATTACAGAATTCTTCCAAATGCACTGCCGTTATGCCGCCATAGCTTTATGTTAGACTTCAGTTCGTTAAAGAAGGTTTATTAACTTAAATATGTTAAACTAATGATTTGAAGCATTTCGATATCGATTGCTAAATGTGTATATACAAGAAAATCGACTTTATACCTAAATATAAGATTGCGGATTTCTTCCAAATGCACTGCCGTTATACCGTTAAGGCTTTGTGTAAACTTCAGTTCGTTACAGAAGGTTAATTAACTTAAATATGTTAAACTAAAAATTTGGAGCATTTCGATATCGATTGTTAAATTGGTATATACAAGAAAATCGACTTTATACCTAAATATATGATTACGGAATTCTTCTAAATGCACTGCCGTTATGCCGCCATGGCTTTATGTTAGCATGAGTGCGTTAAAGAAGGTTTATTAACTTAAATATGTTAAACTAATAATTTGAAGCATTTCGATATCGATTGCTAAATGTGGATATAGAAGAAAATCGACTTTATACCTGAATATAAGTTTACGGAATTCTTCTAAATGCACTGCCGTTATACCGTTAAGGCTTAATGTAGACTTCAGTAAGATAAAGAAAGTTAATTAACTTAAATATGTTAATCTAATGATTTGAAGCATTTCGATATCGATTACTAAATGTGTATATACAAGAAAATCGACTTTATACCTAAATATAAGATTGCGGATTTCTTCCAAATGCACTGCCGTTATACCCTTAAGGCTTTATGTAAACTTCAGTTCGTTAAAGAAGGTTAATTAACTTAAATATGTTAAACTAAAAATTTGAAGCATTTCGATATCGATTGCTAAATGTGGATATAGAAGAAAATCGACTTTATACCTAAATATAAGGATACAGAATTCTTCCAAATGCACTGCCGTTATACCGTTAAAGCTTTATGTAGACTTCAGTTCGTTAAAGCAGGTTTATTAACTTAAATATGTTAAACTAATGATTTGAAGCATTTCGATATAGATTGCTAAATGTGTATATAGAAGAAAATCGACTTTATACCTAAATATAAGGTTACGGAAATCTTCTTAAACACTGCCGTTATACCGTTAAGGCTTAATGTAGACTTCAGTAAGATAAAGAAAATTAATTAACTTAAATATGTTAATCTAATGATTTGAAGTATTTCGATATCGATTGCTAAATGTGTATATACAACAATATCGAATTTATAACTAAATAAAAGATTACGGAATACTTCTAAATGCACTGCCGTTATGCCGTCATTGCTTTATGTAAACTTCAGTTCGTTAAAGAAGGTTAATTAACTTAAATATGTTAAACTAAAAATTTGAAGCATTTCGATACCGATTGCTAAGTTGTTATATACAAGAAAGTCGACCTTATACCTAAATATAAGATTACGGAATTCTTCTAAATGCACTGCCGTTATGCCGCCATGGCTTTCTGTTAGCTTGAGTGCGTTAAAGAAGGCTTAATAACTCAAATATGTTAAACTAATGATTTGAAGCATTTCGATATCGATTGCTTATTGTGTATATACAAGAAAATCAACTTTATTCCTAAAATTAAGATTACAAAATTCTTCTAAATGCACTGCCGTTATACCGCCATAGCTTTATGTAAACTGCAATTCCTTAAAAAAGCTTTGTTAACTTTAATATGTTAAACTAATGATTTGAAGCATTTCGATATCGATTGCTTAATGTGTTTATAGAAGAAAATCGACTTTATTCCTGACTATAAGTTTACGGAATTCTTCTAAATGCACTGTTGTTATACCGTTAAGGCTTAATGTAGACTTCAGTAATATAAAGAAAGTTAATTAACTTAAATATGTTAAACTAATGATTTGAAGCATTTCGATATCGATATCTTAATGTGTATATACAAGAAAATCGACTTTATACCTAATTATAAGATAACGGAATTCTTTTAAATGCACTGCCGTTGTACCATTAAGGCTTTATGTAGACTTCAGTAAGATAAAGAAAGTTAAAAAAACTTAAATATGTTAATCTAATGATTTGAAGTATTTCGATATCGATTGCTAAATTTGTTTATACAACAATATCGAATTGTACCTAAATATAAGATTCCGCAATCTTGGAATTCTTCTAAATGCACTGCCGTTATGACGCATTGGCTTTATGTAACCTTCAGTACGTTAAAAAAGGTTAATTAACTTAAATATGTTAATCTAATGATTTGAAGCATTTCGATATCGATTGTTTAATGTGCATATACAAGAAAATCGACTTTATATATAAGATTACAGAATTCTTCCAAATGAACTGCCGTTATACCGTTAAGGCTTTATGTAAACTTCAGTAAGGTATAGAAGGTTAATTAACTTAAATATGTTAAACTAATGATAAATGCACTGCCTTTATACCGTTAAGGCTTTATGTAGACTTCAGTAAGATAAACAAAGTTAATTAACTTAAATATGTTAATCCAATGATTTGAAGCATTTCGATATCGATTGCTTAATGTGTATATACAAGAAAATCGACTTTATATATAAGATTACGGAATTCTTCCAAATACACTGCCGTAATACCGTTACGGCTTTATGTAAACTTCAGTAAGGTAAAGAAAATTAATTAACTTAAATATTGCTAAATGTGTATATACAAGAAAATCGACTTTATTCGTGAAATTAAGATTACAAAATTCTTCTAAATGCACTGCCGTTATGCCGTCATGGTTTAATGTAAACTTCAGTTCGTTAAAGAAGGTTTGTAAACTTAAATATGTTAAACTAAAGATTTGAAGCATTTCGATATCGATTGCTAAATGTGCATATACAACAAAATCGACTTTATACCTAAATATAAGATTACGAAATTCTCCTAACTGCACTGCCGTTTTGCCGTCATGGCTTTATGTAAACTTCAGTTCGTCAAAGAAGGTTTGTAAACTTAAATATGTTAAACTAAAGATTTAAAATATTTCGATATCGATTGCTAAATGTGTATATACAAGAAAATCGACTTTATACCTAAATATAAGAATACGGAATTGTTCTAAATGCACTGCCGTTATACCATTAAGGCTTTATGTGGACTTCAGTAAGATAAAGAAAGTTAATTAACTTAAATATATTAATCTAATGATACGAAGCATTTCGATATCGATTGCTAAATGTGTATATAGAAGAAAATCGACTTTATACCTAAATGTAAGTTTACGGAATTCTTCTAAATGCACTGCCGTTATGCCGTCATGGCTTTATGTAAACTTCAGTTCGTTAAAGAAGGTTAATTAACTTAAATATGTTAAACTAATGATTTGAAGCATTTCGGTATCGATTGCTAAATGTGTATATAGAAGAAAATCGACTTTATAGCTAAATATAAGATTACGGAATTCTTCTAAATGCACTGCCAATGTACCGTTTAGGCTTAATGTAGACTTAAACGCTCTAGTGGCTAAACTATTTGAACGAGCTGAGTCAAACAAAAAGCATTGGTTAGACAATTTAAAGAGCTTTCAGGAAAGTCTTCAATTTTTCTTCTACTCCTTTCAGGGGCGTGGCAACAGTGTTCACAAAGAATGTTGGGTTTTGAGAAAATTAATGTGAATTTTCTCAAAACCCACCATTCTTTGTGAACACTGTTGCCACGTTTCTGGTAGGAGTAGATGAAATTAAAGACTTTCCTGAAAGCTCTTCGAATAATCTCACCAATACTGTTTGCTTGATTCACATCGTTCTAATAATTTAGCCGCTAGAGCGTTTGCAAAGTTGAAACAAAAATGTTAATTTTCTCAAAACCCAACATTCTTTGTGAACACTGTTGCCACGTTTCTGGTAGGAGTAGATGAAAAATTAAAAACTTTCCTGAAAGCTCTTCGAATAATCTCACCAATACTGTTAACTTGATTCACATCGTTCTAATAATTTAGCCACTAGAGCGTTTGCAAAGTTGAAACAAAAATGTGAATTTTCTCAAAACCCAACACTATTTGTGAACACTGTTGCCACGTTTCTGGTAGGAGTAGATGAAAAATTAAAATTTTTCCTGAAAGCTCTTCAAATTATCTAACTAATACTGTTTGCTCGATTCATCTGGTTCAAATACTTTAGCTCCTAGAGCGTTTGCAAAGGTGAAACAAAAATGTGATTTTTATCAAAACCCAACATTTTTTGTGAACACTGCTGCCACGTTTCTGGTAGAAGTAGAAGAAAGGTTGAAGACCTTCCTAAACGCTCTTTAAATTGTCTAACCAATGCTTTTTGTTTGACTCAGCTCGTTCAAATAGTTTAGCCGCTAGAGCGTTTGAAATATTGAAACAAAAATGTGATTTTTATCAAAACCCAACATTCTGTGTGAACACTGTTGCCACGTTTCTGGTAGGAGTAGAAAAAAGGTTGAAGAATTTCCTAAAAGCTCTTTAAATTGTCTAACCAATGCTTTTTGTTTGATTCAGCTCGTTCAAATAGTTTAACCACTAGAGCGTTTGCAAAGTTGAAGCAAAAATGTGAATTTTCCCAAAACCCAACATTCTTTGTGAACACTGTTGCCACGTTTCTGGTAGGAGTAGAAAAAAGATTGAAGACTTTCCTGAAAGCTCTTCAAATTATCTAACTAATACTGTTTGCTCGATTCATCTGGTTCAAATACTTTAGCTCCTAGAGCGTTTGCAAAGGTGAAACAAAAATGTGATTTTTATCAAAACCCAACATTTTTTGTGAACACTGCTGCCACGTTTCTGGTAGAAGTAGAAGAAAGGTTGAAGACCTTCCTAAAAGCTCTTTAAATTGTCAAACCAATGCTTTTTGTTTGACTCACCTCTTTCAAATAGTTTAGCCGCTAGAGCGTTTGAAATGTTGAAACAAAAATGTGATTTTTATCAAAACCCTACATTTTTGTGAACACTATTGCCACGCTCCTGGTAGGACTAGAAGAAAAGTTGAACACTTTCCTGAAAGCCCTTTAAATTATCTAACCAGTGCTTTTTATTTACTCATCTCGTTCAAATAGCTTGCCGCTAGAGCGTTTGCAAAATTGAAACAAAAATGTGATTTTTATCAAAACCCTACATTTTTGTGAACACTATTGCCACGCTCCTGGTAGGAGTAGAAGAAAAGTTCAACACTTTCCTGAAAGCCCTTTAAATTATCTAACCAGCGCTTTTTATTTACTTATCTCGTTCGAATAGTTTAGCCGCTAGATCGTGTGCAAAACTGAAACAAAAATGTGATTCTTCTCAAAACCCTAAATTTTTTGCGAACACTGTTGCCACGTTTCTGGTAGGAGTAGAAAAAAATTTAAGACTTTCCTGAAAGTTCTTCGAATAATCTAACCAAAACTGTTTGCTTGATTCACCTCGTTCAAATAATTTAGCTGCTAGAGCGTTTGCAAAGGTGAAACAAAAATGTGATTTTTGTCAAAACCCAACATTTTTTGTGAACACCGTTGCCACGTTTCTGGTAGGAGTAGAAGAAAG
The DNA here is from genome assembly GCA_037783105.1 of Bactrocera zonata. Classification (NCBI taxonomy): domain Eukaryota; kingdom Metazoa; phylum Arthropoda; class Insecta; order Diptera; family Tephritidae; genus Bactrocera; species Bactrocera zonata. The sequence goes on from JBAWJQ010006528.1 coordinate 40,824, forward strand.
ATTGAATACTTTCCTCAAAGCTCTTTTAATTGTCTAACCAATGCTTTTTGTTTGCAAAGTTAAAACAAAAATGTGAATTTTTTCAAAACCCAACATTCTTTGTGAACACTGTAGCCACGTTTCTGGTAGGAGTAGAAGAAAGGTTGAAGACTTTCCTGAAAACTCTTCGAATTATCTAACTAATATTGTTTATATGACTCAACTCATTCAAATAATTTAGCTGCTAGAGCGTTTGCAAAGTTGAAACAAAATGTGATTTTTCTCAAAACCCTAAATTTTTTGCGAACACTGTTGCCACGTTTCTGGTAGGAGTTGAAAAAAGATTGAAGAACCTCCTGAAAACTCTTCGAATAATCTAACAAATACTGTTTGCTTGATTCACCTCGTTCAAATAATTTAGCCGCTAGATCGTTTGCAAAGTTGAAATAAAATGTGATTTTTCTCAAAACCCAAAATTTTTTACGAACACTGTTGCCACGTTTCTGGTAGGAGTTGAAAAAAGATTTAAGAATTTCCTGAAAGCTCTTCGAATAATCTAACAAATACTGTTTGCTTGATTCCCCTCGTTCAAATAAATTAGCTGCTAGAGCGTTTGCAAAGTTGAAACAAAAATGTGAATTTTCTCAAAACCCAACATTCTTTGTGAACACTGTTGCCACGTTTCTGGTAGGAGTAGAAGAAAGATTGAAGACTTTCCTGAAAACTCTTCGAATAATCTAACTAATATTGTTTGTCTGATGCAACTCGTTCAAATAATTTAGCTGCTAGAGCGTTTGCAAAGGTGAAACCAAAATGTGATTTTTATCAAAACTCAACATTTTTTGTGAACACTGTTGCCACGTTTCTGGTAGGAGTAGAAGAAAGATTGAAGACTTTCCTGAAAACTCTTCGATTTATCTAACTAATATTGTTCATATGATTCAACTCGTTCAAATAATTTAGCTGCTAGAGCGTTTGCAAAGTTGAAACAAAATATGATTTTTCTCAAAACCCTAAATTTTTTGCGAACACTGTTGCCACGTTTCTGGTAGGAGTTGAAAAAAGATTGAAGAACTTCCTGAAAGCTCTTCTAATAATCTAACAAATACTGTTTGCTTGATTCACCTCGTTCAAATAATTTAGACGCTAGATCGTTTGCAAAGTTGAAACAAAATGTGATTTTTCTCAAAGCTGCTAGAGCGTTTGCAAAGGTGAAACAAAAATGTGAATTTTCTCAAAACCCAACATTCTGTTTGAACACTGTTGCCACGTTTCTGGTAGGAGCAGAAGAAAGGTTGAAGAATTTCCTAAAAGCCCTTTAAATTGTCTAACCAATGCTTTTTGTTTGATTCAGCTCGTTCAAATAGTTTAACCACTAGAGCGTTTGCAAAGTTGAAGCAAAAATGTGAATTTTCCCAAAACCCAACATTCTTTGTGAACACTGTTGCCACGTTTCTGGTAGGAGTAGAAAAAAGATTGAAGACTTTCCTGAAAGCTCTTCGAATAATATCACCAATACTGTTTGCTTGATTCACTTCGTTCAAATAATTTAGCTGCTAGAGCGTTTGCAAAGGTGAAACAAAAATGTGATTTTTATCAAAACCCAACATTTTTTGTGAACACTGCTGCCACGTTTCTGGTAGGAGTACAAGAAAGATTGAAGACTTTCCTGAAAACTCTTCGAATCATCTAACTAATATTGTTTGTTTGATTCACCTCGTTCAAATAATTTAGCTGCTAGAGCGTTTGCAAAGGTGAAACAAAAATGTGATTTTTGTCAAAACCCAACATTTTTTGTGAACACCGTTGCCACGTTTCTGGTAGGAGTAGAGGAAAGATTGAATACTTTCCTCAAAGCTCTTTAAATTGTCTAACCAATGCTTTTTGTTTGCAAAGTTGAAACAAAAATGTGAATTTTCTCAAAACCCAACATTCTTTGTGAACACTGTTGCCACGTTTCTGGTAGGAGTAGAAGAAAGGTTGAAGACTTTCCTGAAAACTCTTCGAATTATCTAACTAATATTGTTTATATGATTCAACTCGTTCAAATAATTTAACTGCTAGAGCGTTTGCAAAGTTGAAACAAAATGTGATTTTTCTCAAAACCCTAAATTTTTTGCGAACACTGTTGCCACGTTTCTGGTAGGAGTTGAAAAAAGATTAAAGAACTTCCTGAAAGCTCTTCGAATAATCTAACAAATACTGTTTGCTTGATTCACCTCGTTCAAATTATTTAGCCGCTAGATCGTTTGCAAAGTTGAAACAAAATGTGATTTTTCTCAAAACCCAACATTCTTTGTGAACACTGTTTCCACGTTTCTGGTAGGAGTAGAAGAAAGATTGAAGACTTTCCTGAAAACGCTTCGAATAATCTAACTAATATTGTTTATATGATTCAACTCGTTCAAATAATTTAGCTGCTAGAGCGTTTGCAAAGTTGAAACCAAAATGTGATTTTTATCAAAACTCAACATTTTTTGTGAACACTGTTGCCACGTTTCTGGTAGGAGTAGAAGAAAGATTGAAGACTTTCCTGAAAACTCTTCGATTTATCTAACTAATATTGTTTATATGATTCAACTCGTTCAAATAATTTAGCTGCTAGAGCGTTTGCAAAGTTGAAACAAAATATGATTTTTCTCAAAACCCTAAATTTTTTGCGAACACTGTTGCCACGTTTTTGGTAGGAGTTGAAAAAAGATTGAAGAACTTCCTGAAAGCTCTTCGAACAATCTAACAAATACTGTTTGCTTGATTCACCTCGTTCAAATAATTTAGCCGCTAGATCGTTTGCAAAGTTGAAAGAAAATGTGATTTTTCTCAAAACCCTAAATTTTTTGCGAACACTGTTGCCACGTTTCTGGTAGGAGTTGAAAAAAGATTGAAAAATTTCCTGAAAGCTTTTCGAATAATCTAACAAATACTGTTTGCTTGATTCACATCGTTCTAATAATTTAGCCGCTAGAGCGTTTGCAAAGTTGAAACAAAAATGTGAATTTTCTCAAAACCCAACATTCTTTGTGAACATTGTTGCCACGTTTCTGGTAGGAGTAGATGAAAAATTAAAGACTTTCCTGAAAGCTCTTCAAATTATCTAACTAATATTGTTTGTTTGATTCACCTCGTTCAAATAAATTAGCTGCTAGAGCGTTTGCAAAGGTGAAACCAAAATGTGATTTTTGTCAAAACCCAACATTTTTTGTGAACACTGCTGCTCACGTTTCTGGTAGGAGTAGAAGAAAGATTGAAGACTTTCCTTAAAACACTTCGAATTATCTAACTAATATTGTTTGTTTGATTCTCCTCGTTCAAATAATTTAGCTACTAGAGCGTTTGCAAAGGTGAAACAAAAATGTAATTTTTATCAAAACCCAACATTTTTTGTGAACACTATTGCCACGCTCCTAGTAGGAGTACAAAAAAATATAAGACTTTCCTGAAAGCTCTTCGAATAATCTAACCAATACTGTTAGCTCGATTCATCTGGTTCAAATACTTTAGCTCCTAAAGCGTTTGCAAAGGTGAAACAAAAATGTGATTTTGGTCAAAACCCAACATTTTTTGTGAACACTGCTCCCACGTTTCTGGTAGGAGTAGAAGAAAGATTGAAGACTTTCCTTAAAACACCTCGAATTATCTAACTAATATTGTTTGTTTGATTCTCCTCGTTCAAATAGTTTAGCCACTAGAGCGTTTGCAAAGGTGAAACAAAAATGTGATTTTTGTCAAAACCCAACATTTTTTGTGAGCACCGTTGCCACGTTTCTGGTAGGAGTAGAAGAAAGATTGAATACTTTCCTCAAAGCTCTTTAAATTGTCTAACCAATGCTTTTTGTTGGACTCAGCTCGTTCAAATAGTTTAGCCACTAGAGCGTTTGCAATGTTGAAACAAAAATGTGAATTTTCTCAAAACCCAACATTCTTTGTGAACACTGTTGCCACGTTTCTGGTAGGAGTAGAAGAAAGATTGAAGACTTTCCTGAAAACTCTTTGAGTTATCTAACTAACATTGTTGGTTTGATTCACTTCTTTCAAATAATTTAGCTGCTAGAGCGTTTGCAAAGGTGAAACAAAAATGTGATTTTTATCAAAACCCAACATTTTTTGTGAACACTATTGCCACGCTCCTGGTAGGAGTAGAAGAAAGGTTGAAGACTTTCCTAAAAGCTCTTTAAATTGTCTAACCAATGCTTTTTGTTTGACTCACCTCGTTCAAATAGTTTAGCCGCTAGAGCGTTTGAAATGTTGAAACAAAAATGTGAATTTTATCAAAACCCTACATTTTTGTGAACACTATTGCCACGCTCCTGGTAGGAGAAGAAGAAAAGTTGAACACTTTCCTGAAAGCCCTTTAAATTATCTAACCAGTGCTTTTTATTTACTCATCTCGTTCAAATAGCTTAGCCGCTAGAGCGTTTGCAAAATTGAAACAAAAATGTGAATTTTCTCAAAACCCAACATATTTTGTGAATCCTATTACCACGTTCCTGGTAGGAGTAGAAGAAAGATTGAAGACTTTCCTGACAGCTCTTTTAATTATCTAACCAGTGCTTTTTATTTGACTCACCTCTTTCAATAGTTTAGCCGCTAGATCGTGTGCAAAGTTGAAACAAAAATGTGAATTTTCTCAAAACCCAACATTCTTTGTGAACACTGTTGCCACGTTTCTGGTAGAAGTAGAAGAAAGATTGAAGACTTTCCTGAAAACTCTCTGAGTTATCTAACTAATATTGTTTGTTTGATTCACATCGTTCTAATAATTTAGCTGCTAGAGCGTTTGCAAAGTTGAAAAAAATGTGATTTTTCTCAAAACCCTAAATTTTTTGCGAACATTGTTGCCACGTTTCTGGTAGGAGTTGAAAAAAATTTAAGAATTTCCTGAAAGCTCTTCGAATAATCTAACAAATACTGTTTGCTTGATTCCCCTCGTTCAAATAAATTAGCTGCTAGAGCGTTTGCAAAGGTGAAACAAAAATGTGAATTTTCTCAAAACCCAACATTCTTTGTGAACACTGTTGCCACGTTTCTGGTAGGAGTAGAAGAAAGGTTGAAGACTTTCCTGAAAACTCTTCGAATTATCTAACTAATATTGTTTATATGATTCAACTCGTTCAAATAATTTAGCTGCTAGAGCGTTTGCAAAGTTGAAACAAAATGTGATTTTTCTCAAAACCCTAAATTTTTTGCGAACACTGTTGCCACGTTTCTGGTAGGAGCTGAAAAAAGATTGAAGAACTTCCTGAAAGCTCTTCGAATAATTTAACAAATACTGTTTGCTTGATTCACCTCGTTCAAATAATTTAGCCGCCAGATCGTTTGCAAAGTTGAAACAAAATGTGATTTTTCTCAAAATCCTAAATTTTTTGCGAACACTGTTGCCACGTTTCTGGTAGGAGTTGAAAAAAGATTTAAGAATTTCCTGAAAGCTCTTCGAATAATCTAACAAATACTGTTTGCTTGATTCCCCTCGTTCAAATAAATTAGCTGCTAGAGCGTTTGCAAAGGTGAAACAAAAATGTGAATTTTCTCAAAACCCAACATTCTTTGTGAACACTGTTGCCACGTTTCTGGTAGGAGTAGAAGAAAGATTGAAGACTTTCCTGAAAACTCTTCGAATTATCTAACTAATATTGTTTATATGATTCAACTCGTTCAAATAATTTAGCTGCTAGAGCGTTTGCAAAGTTGAAACAAAATGTGATTTTTCTCAAAACCCCAAATTTTTTGCGAACACTGTTGCCACGTTTCTGGTAGGAGTTGAAAAAAGATTGAAGAATTTCCTGAAAGCTCTTCGAATAATCTAACAAATACTGTTTGCTTGATTCACCTCGTTCAAATAAATTAGCTGCTAGAGCGTTTGCAAAGGTGAAACAAAAATGTGAATTTTCTCAAAACCCAACATTCTTTGTGAACACTGTTGCCACGTTTCTGGTAGGAGTAGAAGAAAGGTTGAAGACTTTCCTGAAAACTCTTCGAATTATCTAACTAATATTGTTTATATGATTCAACTCGTTCAAATAATTTAGCTGCTAGAGCGTTTGCAAAGTTGAAACCAAAATGTGATTTTTATCAAAACTCAACATTTTTTGTGAACACTGTTGCCACGTTTCTGGTAGGAGTAGAAGAAAGATTGAAGACTTTCCTGAAAACTCTTCGAATAATCTAACTAATATTGTTTGTCTGATGCAACTCGTTCAAATAATTTAGCTGCTAGAGCGTTTGCAAAGGTGAAACCAAAATGTGATTTTTATCAAAACTCAACATTTTTTGTGAACACTGTTGCCACGTTTCTGGTAGGAGTAGAAGAAAGATTGAAGACTTTCCTGAAAACTCTTCGATTTATCTAACTAATATTGTTCATATGATTCAACTCGTTCAAATAATTTAGCTGCTAGAGCGTTTGCAAAGTTGAAACAAAATATGACTTTTCTCAAAACCCTAAATTTTTTGCGAACACTGTTGCCACGTTTCTGGTAGGAGTTGAAAAAAGATTGAAGAACTTCCTGAAAGCTCTTCGAATAATCTAACAAATACTGTTTGCTTGATTCACCTCGTTCAAATAATTTAGACGCTAGATCGTTTGCAAAGTTGAAACAAAATGTGATTTTTCTCAAAGCTGCTAGAGCGTTTGCAAAGGTGAAAAAAATGTGAATTTTCTCAAAACCCAACATTCTGTTTGAACACTGTTGCCACGTTTCTGGTAGGAGCAGAAGAAAGGTTGAAGAATTTCCTAAAAGCCCTTTAAATTGTCTAACCAATGCTTTTTGTTTGATTCAGCTCGTTCAAATAGTTTAACCACTAGAGCGTTTGCAAAGTTGAAGCAAAAATGTGAATTTTCCCAAAACCCAACATTCTTTGTGAACACTGTTGCCACGTTTCTGGTAGGAGTAGAAGAAAGATTGAAGACTTTCCTGAAAGCTCTTCGAATAATATCACCAATACTGTTTGCTTGATTCACTTCGTTCAAATAATTTAGCTGCTAGAGCGTTTGCAAAGGTGAAACAAAAATGTGATTTTTATCAAAACCCAACATTTTTTGTGAACACTGCTGCCACGTTTCTGGTAGGAGTACAAGAAAGATTGAAGACTTTCCTGAAAACTCTTCGAATCATCTAACTAATATTGTTTGTTTGATTCACCTCGTTCAAATAATTATAGCTGCCAGAGCGTTTGCAAAGGTGAAACAAAAATGTGATTTTTGTCAAAACCCAACATTTTTTGTGAACACCGTTGCCACTTTTCTGGTAGGAGTAGATGAAAAATTAAAGACTTTCCTGAAAGCTCTTCGAATAATCTCACCAATACTGTTTGCTTGACTCACATCGTTCTAATAATTTACCCACTAGAGCGTTTGCAAAGTTGAAACAAAAATGTGAATTTTCTCAAAACCCAACACTATTTGTGAACACTGTTGCCACGTTTCTGGTAGGAGTAGATGAAAAATTGAAAATTTTCCTGAAAGCTCTTCAAATTATCTAACTAATACTGTTTGCTTGATTCATCTCGTTCAAATACTTTAGCTCCTAGAGCGTTTGCAAAGGTGAAACAAAAATGTGATTTTTATCAAAACCCAACATTTATTGTGAACACTGTTGCCACGTTTCTGGTAGAAGTAGAAGAAAGGTTGAAGACTTTCCTAAAAGCTCTTTAAATTCTCTAACCAATACTTTTTGTTTGACTCAGCTCGTTCAAATAGTTTAGCCGCTAGAGCGTTTGAAATGTTGAAACAAAAATGTGATTTTTATCAAAACCCTACATTTTTGTGAACACTATTGCCACGCTCCTGGTAGGACTAGAAGAAAAGTTGAACACTTTCCTGAAAGCCCTTTAAATTATCTAACCAGTGCTGTTTGTTTGACTCATCTCGTTCAAATAGCTTAGCCGCTAGAGCGTTTGCAAAGTTGAAACAAAAATGTGATTTTTATCAAAACCCTACATTTTTGTGAACACTATTGCCACGCTCCTGGTAGGAGTAGAAGAAAAGTTGAAGACTTTCCTAAAAGCTCTTTAAATTGTCTAACCAATGCTTTTTGTTTGACTCAGCTCGTTCAAATAGTTTAGCCGCTAGAGCGTTTGAAATGTTGAAACAAAAATGTGATTTTTATCAAAACCCTACATTTTTGTGAACACTATTGCCACGCTCCTGGTAGGACTAGAAGAAAAGTTGAACACTTTCCTGAAAGCCCTTTAAATTATCTAACCAGTGCTTTTTATTTACTCATCTCGTTCAAATAGCTTGCCGCTAGAGCGTTTGCAAAATTGAAACAAAAATGTGATTTTTATCAAAACCCTACATTTTTGTGAACACTATTGCCACGTTCCTGGTAGGAGTAGAAGAAAAGATTGAACACTTTCCTGAAAGCTCTTTAAATTATCTAACCAGTGCTTTTTATTTGACTCATCTCGTTCGAATAGTTTAGCCGCTAGATCGTGTGCAAAACTGAAACAAAAATGTGATTCCAAAACCCTAAATTTTTTGCGAACACTGTTGCCACGTTTCTGGTAGGAGTAGAAAAAAGATTTAAGACTTTCCTGAAAGTTCTTCGAATAATCTAACCAATACTGTTTGCTTGATTCATCTGGTTCAAATACTTTAGCTGCTAGAGCGTTTGCAAAGGTGAAACAAAAATGTGATTTTTATCAAAACCCAACATATTTTGTAAACTCTGCTGCCACGTTTCTGGTAGGAGTAGAAGAAAGATTGAAGACTTTCCTTAAAACTCTTCGAATTATCTAACTAATATTGTTTGTTTGATTCACCTCGTTCAAATAATTTAGCTGCTAGAGCGTTTGCAAAGGTGAAACAAAAATGTGATTTTTGTCAAAACCCAACATTTTTTGTGAACACCGTTGCCACGTTTCTGGTAGGAGTAGAGGAAAGATTGAATACTTTCCTCAAAGCTCTTTAAATTGTCTAACCAATGCTTTTTGTTTGCAAAGTTGAAACAAAAATGTGAATTTTCTCAAAACCCAACATTCTTTGTGAACACTGTTGCCACGTTTCTGGTAGGAGTAGAAGAAAGGTTGAAGACTTTCCTGAAAACTCTTCGAATTATCTAACTAATATTGTTTATATGATTCAACTCGTTCAAATAATTTAACTGCTAGAGCGTTTGCAAAGTTGAAACAAAATGTGATTTTTCTCAAAACCCTAAATTTTTTGCGAACACTGTTGCCACGTTTCTGGTAGGAGTTGAAAAAAGATTAAAGAACTTCCTGAAAGCTCTTCGAATAATCTAACAAATACTGTTTGCTTGATTCACCTCGTTCAAATTATTTAGCCGCTAGATCGTTTGCAAAGTTGAAACAAAATGTGATTTTTCTCAAAACCCAACATTCTTTGTGAACACTGTTTCCACGTTTCTGGTAGGAGTAGAAGAAAGATTGAAGACTTTCCTGAAAACGCTTCGAATAATCTAACTAATATTGTTTATATGATTCAACTCGTTCAAATAATTTAGCTGCTAGAGCGTTTGCAAAGTTGAAACCAAAATGTGATTTTTATCAAAACTCAACATTTTTTGTGAACACTGTTGCCACGTTTCTGGTAGGAGCAGAAGAAAGATTGAAGACTTTCCTGAAAACTCTTCGATTTATCTAACTAATATTGTTTATATGATTCAACTCGTTCAAATAATTTAGCTGCTAGAGCGTTTGCAAAGTTGAAACAAAATGTGATTTTTCTCAAAACCCTAAATTTTTTGCGAACACTGTTGCCACGTTTCTGGTAGGAGTTGAAAAAAGATTGAAGAACTTCCTGAAAGCTCTTCGAATAATCTAACAAATACTGTTTGCTTGATTCACCTCGTTCAAATAATTTAGCCGCTAGATCGTTTGCAAAGTTGAAAGAAAATGTGATTTTTCTCAAAACCCTAAATTTTTTGCGAACACTGTTGCCACGTTTCTGGTAGGAGTTGAAAAAAGATTGAAGAATTTCCTGAAAGCTCTTCGAATAATCTAACAAATACTGTTTGCTTGATTCACCTCGTTCAAATAATTTAGCCGCTAGAGCGTTTGCAAAGTTGAAACAAAAATGTGAATTTTCTCAAAACCCAACATTCTTTGTGAACATTGTTGCCACGTTTCTGGTAGGAGTAGATGAAAAATTAAAGACTTTCCTGAAAGCTCTTCGAATTATCTAACTAATATTGTTTGTTTGATTCACCTCGTTCAAATAAATTAGCTGCTAGAGCGTTTGCAAAGGTGAAACCAAAATGTGATTTTTGTCAAAACCCAACATTTTTTGTGAACACTGCTGCTCACGTTTCTGGTAGGAGTAGAAGAAAGATTGAAGACTTTCCTTAAAACACTTCGAATTATCTAACTAATATTGTTTGTTTGATTCTCCTCGTTCAAATAATTTAGCTACTAGAGCGTTTGCAAAGGTGAAACAAAAATGTAATTTTTATCAAAACCCAACATTTTTTGTGAACACTATTGCCACGCTCCTAGTAGGAGTACAAAAAAATATAAGACTTTCCTGAAAGCTCTTCGAATAATCTAACCAATACTGTTAGCTCGATTCATCTGGTTCAAATACTTTAGCTCCTAAAGCGTTTGCAAAGGTGAAACAAAAATGTGATTTTGGTCAAAACCCAACATTTTTTGTGAACACTGCTGCCACGTTTCTGGTAGGAGTAGAAGAAAGATTGAAGACTTTCCTTAAAACACCTCGAATTATCTAACTAATATTGTTTGTTTGATTCTCCTCGTTCAAATAGTTTAGCCACTAGAGCGTTTGCAAAGGTGAAACAAAAATGTGATTTTTGTCAAAACCCAACATTTTTTGTGAGCACCGTTGCCACGTTTCTGGTAGGAGTAGAAGAAAGATTGAATACTTTCCTCAAAGCTCTTTAAATTGTCTAACCAATGCTTTTTGTTGGACTCAGCTCGTTCAAATAGTTTAGCCACTAGAGCGTTTGCAATGTTGAAACAAAAATGTGAATTTTCTCAAAACCCAACATTCTTTGTGAACACTGTTGCCACGTTTCTGGTAGGAGTAGAAGAAAGATTGAAGACTTTCCTGAAAACTCTTTGAGTTATCTAACTAACATTGTTGGTTTGATTCACTTCGTTCAAATAATTTAGCTGCTAGAGCGTTTGCAAAGGTGAAACAAAAATGTGATTTTTATCAAAACCCAACATTTTTTGTGAACACTATTGCCACGCTCCTGGTAGGAGTAGAAGAAAGGTTGAAGACTTTCCTAAAAGCTCTTTAAATTGTCTAACCAATGCTTTTTGTTTGACTCACCTCTTTCAAATAGTTTAGCCGCTAGAGCGTTTGAAATGTTGAAACAAAAATGTGAATTTTATCAAAACCCTACATTTTTGTGAACACTATTGCCACGCTCCTGGTAGGAGAAGAAGAAAAGTTGAACACTTCCCTGAAAGCCCTTTAAATTATCTAACCAGTGCTTTTTATTTACTCATCTCGTTCAAATAGCTTGCCGCTAGAGCGTTTGCAAAATTGAAACAAAAATGTGAATTTTCTCAAAACCCAACATATTTTGTGAATCCTATTACCACGTTCCTGGTAGGAGTAGAAGAAAGATTGAAGACTTTCCTGACAGCTCTTTTAATTATCTAACCAGTGCTTTTTATTTGACTCACCTCTTTCAATAGTTTAGCCGCTAGATCGTGTGCAAAGTTGAAACAAAAATGTGAATTTTCTCAAAACCCAACATTCTTTGTGAACACTGTTGCCACGTTTCTGGTAGAAGTAGAAGAAAGATTGAAGACTTTCCTGAAAACTCTCTGAGTTATCTAACTAATATTGTTTGTTTGATTCACATCGTTCTAATAATTTAGCTGCTAGAGCGTTTGCAAAGTTGAAACAAAATGTGATTTTTCTCAAAACCCTAAATTTTTTGCGAACATTGTTGCCACGTTTCTGGTAGGAGTTGAAAAAAATTTAAGAATTTCCTGAAAGCTCTTCGAATAATCTAACAAATACTGTTTGTTTGATTCCCCTCGTTCAAATAAATTAGCTGCTAGAGCGTTTGCAAAGGTGAAACAAAAATGTGAATTTTCTCAAAACCCAACATTCTTTGTGAACACTGTTGCCACGTTTCTGGTAGGAGTAGAAGAAAGGTTGAAGACTTTCCTGAAAACTCTTCGAATTATCTAACTAATATTGTTTATATGATTCAACTCGTTCAAATAATTTAGCTGCTAGAGCGTTTGCAAAGTTGAAACAAAATGTGATTTTTCTCAAAACCCTAAATTTTTTGCGAACACTGTTGCCACGTTTCTGGTAGGAGCTGAAAAAAGATTGAAGAACTTCCTGAAAGCTCTTCGAATAATTTAACAAATACTGTTTGCTTGATTCACCTCGTTCAAATAATTTAGCCGCCAGATCGTTTGCAAAGTTGAAACAAAATGTGATTTTTCTCAAAATCCTAAATTTTTTGCGAACACTGTTGCCACGTTTCTGGTAGGAGTTGAAAAAAGATTTAAGAATTTCCTGAAAGCTCTTCGAATAATCTAACAAATACTGTTTGCTTGATTCACCTCGTTCAAATAAATTAGCTGCTAGAGCGTTTGCAAAGGTGAAACAAAAATGTGAATTTTCTCAAAACCCAACATTCTTTGTGAACACTGTTGCCACGTTTCTGGTAGGAGAAGAAGAAAGATTGAAGACTTTCCTGAGAACTCTTCGAATTATCTAACTAATATTGTTTATATGATTCAACTCGTTCAAATAATTTAGCTGCTAGAGCGTTTGCAAAGTTGAAACAAAATGTGATTTTTCTCAAAACCCCAAATTTTTTGCGAACACTGTTGCCACGTTTCTGGTAGGAGTTGAAAAAAGATTGAAGAACTTCCTGAAAGCTCTTCGAATATTCTAACAAATACTGTTTGCTTGATTCACCTCGTTCAAATAATTTAGCCGCCAGATCGTTTGCAAAGTTGAAACAAAATGTGATTTTTCTCAAAACCCTAAATTTTTTGCGAACACTGTTGCCACGTTTCTGGTAGGAGTTGAAAAACGATTGAAGAACTTCCTGAAAGCTCTTCGAATTATCTAACAAATACTGTTTGCTTCATTCACCTCGTTCAAATAATTTAGCCGCTAGATCGTTTGCAAAGTTGAAACAAAATGTGATTTTTCCCAAAACCCTACATTTTTTGCGAACACTGTTGCCACGTTTCTGGTAGGAGTAGAAGAAAGGTTGAAGACTTTCCTGAAAACTCTTCGAATTATCTAACTAATATTGTTTGTTTGATTCACCTCGTTCAAATAATTTAGCTGCTAGAGCGTTTGCAAAGGTGAAACAAAAATGTGATTTTTCTCAAAACCCAACATTTTTTGTGAACACTGTTGCCACGTTTCTGGTAGGAGTAGAAGAAAGATTGAAGACTTTCCTGAAAACTCTTCGAATTATCTAACTAATATTGTTTGTTTGATTCACCTCGTTCAAATAATTTAGCTACTAGAGCGTTTGCAAAGGTGAAACAAAAATGTGATTTTTATCAAAACCCTAACATTTTTTGTGAACACTGTTGCCACGTTTCTGGTAGGAGTTGAAAAAAGATTGAAGAACTTCCTGAAAGCTCTTCGAATTATCTAACAAATACTGTTTGCTTCGATTCACCTCGTTCAAATAATTTAGCCGCTAGAGCGTTTGCAAAGTTGAAACAAAAATGTGATTTTTCTCAAAACCCTAACATTTTTTGTGAACACTGTTGCCACGTTTCTGGTAGGAGTTGAAAAAAGATTGAAAACTTTCCTGAAAGCTCTTCGAATAATCTAACAAATACTGTTTGCTTGATTCACCTCGTTCAAATAATTTAGCTGCTAGAGCGTTTGCAAAGGTGAAACAAAAATGTGAATTTTCGTCAAAACCCAACATTCTTTGTGAACACTGTTGCCACGTTTCTGGTAGGAGTAGAAGAAAGATTGAAGACTTTCCTGAAAGCTCTTTAAATTGTCTAACCAATGCTCTTTGTTTGACTCAGCTCGTTCAAATAGTTTAGCCACTAGGGCGTTGGCAAAGTTGAAACAAAAATGTGAATTTTCTCAAAACCCAACATTCTTTGTGAACACTGTTGCCTCGTTTCTGGTAGGAGTAGAAAAAGATTGAAGACTTTCCTTAAAGCTCTTCGAATAATCTCACCAATACTGTTTGCTTGATTCACATCGTTCCAATAATTTAGCCCCTAGAGCGTTTGCAAAGTTGAAACAAAACTGTGAATTTTCTCAAAACCCAACATTCTTTGTGAAGATGAAAAATTAAAGACTTTCCTGAAAGCTCTTCAAATTATTTAACTAATATTGTTTGTTTGATTCACCTCGTTCAAATAATTTAGCTGCTAGAGCGTTTGCAAAGGTGAAACAAAAATGTGATTTTTTTCAAAACCCAACATTCTTTGTGAACACTGTTGCCACGTTTCTAGTAGGAGTAGAAGAAAGATTGAAGACTTTCCTGAAAACTCTTTGAGTTATCTAACTAACATTGTTGGTTTGATTCACTTCTTTCAAATAATTTAGCTGCTAGAGCGTTTGCAAAGGTGAAACAAAAATGTGATTTTTATCAAAACCCAACATTTTTTGTGAACACTATTGCCACGCTCCTGGTAGGAGTAGAAGAAAGGTTGAAGACTTTCCTAAAAGCTCTTTAAATTGTCTAACCAATGCTTTTTGTTTGACTCACCTCTTTCAAATAGTTTAGCCGCTAGAGCGTTTGAAATGTTGAAACAAAAAGGTGAATTTTATCAAAACCCTACATTTTTGTGAACACTATTGCCACGCTCCTGGTAGGAGAAGAAGAAAAGTTGAACACTTCCCTGAAAGCCCTTTAAATTATCTAACCAGTGCTTTTTATTTACTCATCTCGTTCAAATAGCTTGCCGCTAGAGCGTTTGCAAAATTGAAACAAAAATGTGAATTTTCTCAAAACCCAACATATTTTGTGAATCCTATTACCACGTTCCTGGTAGGAGTAGAAGAAAGATTGAAGACTTTCCTGACAGCTCTTTTAATTATCTAACCAGTGCTTTTTATTTGACTCACCTCTTTCAATAGTTTAGCCGCTAGATCGTGTGCAAAGTTGAAACAAAAATGTGAATTTTCTCAAAACCCAACATTCTTTGTGAACACTGTTGCCACGTTTCTGGTAGAAGTAGAAGAAAGATTGAAGACTTTCCTGAAAACTCTCTGAGTTATCTAACTAATATTGTTTGTTTGATTCACATCGTTCTAATAGTTTAGCTGCTAGAGCGTTTGCAAAGTTGAAAAAAATGTGATTTTTCTCAAAACCCTAAATTTTTTGCGAACATTGTTGCCACGTTTCTGGTAGGAGTTGAAAAAAATTTAAGAATTTCCTGAAAGCTCTTCGAATAATCTAACAAATACTGTTTGCTTGATTCCCCTCGTTCAAATAAATTAGCTGCTAGAGCGTTTGCAAAGGTGAAACAAAAATGTGAATTTTCTCAAAACCCAACATTCTTTGTGAACACTGTTGCCACGTTTCTGGTAGGAGTAGAAGAAAGGTTGAAGACTTTCCTGAAAACTCTTCGAATTATCTAACTAATATTGTTTATATGATTCAACTCGTTCAAATAATTTAGCTGCTAGAGCGTTTGCAAAGTTGAAACAAAATGTGATTTTTCTCAAAACCCTAAATTTTTTGCGAACACTGTTGCCACGTTTCTGGTAGGAGCTGAAAAAAGATTGAAGAACTTCCTGAAAGCTCTTCGAATAATTTAACAAATACTGTTTGCTTGATTCACCTCGTTCAAATAATTTAGCCGCCAGATCGTTTGCAAAGTTGAAACAAAATGTGATTTTTCTCAAAATCCTAAATTTTTTGCGAACACTGTTGCCACGTTTCTGGTAGGAGTTGAAAAAAGATTTAAGAATTTCCTGAAAGCTCTTCGAATAATCTAACAAATACTGTTTGCTTGATTCCCCTCGTTCAAATAAATTAGCTGCTAGAGCGTTTGCAAAGGTGAAACAAAAATGTGAATTTTCTCAAAACCCAACATTCTTTGTGAACACTGTTGCCACGTTTCTGGTAGGAGAAGAAGAAAGATTGAAGACTTTCCTGAGAACTCTTCGAATTATCTAACTAATATTGTTTATATGATTCAACTCGTTCAAATAATTTAGCTGCTAGAGCGTTTGCAAAGTTGAAACAAAATGTGATTTTTCTCAAAACCCCAAATTTTTTGCGAACACTGTTGCCACGTTTCTGGTAGGAGTTGAAAAAAGATTGAAGAACTTCCTGAAAGCTCTTCGAATATTCTAACAAATACTGTTTGCTTGATTCACCTCGTTCAAATAATTTAGCCGCCAGATCGTTTGCAAAGTTGAAACAAAATGTGATTTTTCTCAAAACCCTAAATTTTTTGCGAACACTGTTGCCACGTTTCTGGTAGGAGTTGAAAAACGATTGAAGAACTTCCTGAAAGCTCTTCGAATTATCTAACAAATACTGTTTGCTTCATTCACCTCGTTCAAATAATTTAGCCGCTAGATCGTTTGCAATGTTGAAACAAAATGTGATTTTTCCCAAAACCCTACATTTTTTGCGAACACTGTTGCCACGTTTCTGGTAGGAGTAGAAGAAAGGTTGAAGACTTTTCTGAAAACTCTTCGAATTATCTAACTAATATTGTTTATATGATTCAACTCGTTCAAATAATTTAGCTGCTAGAGCGTTTGCAAAGGTGAAACAAAAATGTGAATTTTCTCAAAACCCAACATTCTTTGTGAACACTTTTGCCACGTTTCTGGTAGGAGTAGAAGAAAGATTGAAGACTTTCCTGAAAACTCTTCGAATAATCTAACTAATATTGTTTGTCTGATTCAACTCGTTCAAATAATTTAGCTGCTAGAACGTTTGCAAATGTAAAACCAAAATGTGATTTTTATAAAAACTCAACATTTTTTGTGAACACTGTTGCCACGTTTCTGGTAGGAGTAGAAGAATGACTGAAGACTTTCCTAAAAACTCTTCGATTTATCTAACTAATATTGTTTATGTGATTCAACTCGTTCAAATAATTTAGCTGCTAGAGCGTTTGCAAAGTTGAAACAATATATGATTTTTCTCAAAACCCTAAATTTTTTGCGAACACTGTTGCCACGTTTCTGGTAGGAGTTGAAAAAAGATTGAAGAACTTCCTGAAAGCTATTCGAATTATCTAACAAATACTGTTTGCTTCATTCACCTCGTTCAAATAATTTAGCCGCTAGATCGTTTGCAAAGTTGAAACAAAATGTGATTTTTCTCAAAACCCTAAATTTTTTGCGAACACTGTTGCCACGTTTCTGGTAGGAGTTGAAAAAAGATTGAAAAATTTCCTGAAAGCTCTTCCAATAATCTAACAAATACTGTTTGCTTGATTCACCTCGTTCAAATAAATTAGCTGCTAGAGCGTTTGCAAAGGTGAAACAAAAATGTGAATTTTCTCAAAACCCAACATTCTGTGTGAACACTGTTGCCACGTTTCTGGTAGGAGTAGAAAAAAGATTGAAGACTTTCCTGAAAGCTCTTTAAATTGTCTAATCAATGCTCTTTGTTTGACTCAGCTCGTTCAAATAGTTTAGCCACTAGGGCGTTGGCAAAGTTGAAACAAAAATGTGAATTTTCTCAAAACCCAACATTCTTTGTGAACACTGTTGCCTCGTTTCTGGTAGGAGTAGAAAAAAGATTGAAGACTTTCCTTAAAGCTCTTCGAATAATCTCACCAATACTGTTTGCTTGATTCACATCGTTCCAATAATTTAGCCCCTAGAGCGTTTGCAAAGTTGAAACAAAACTGTGAATTTTCTCAAAACCCAACATTCTTTGTGAAGATGAAAAATTAAAGACTTTCCTGAAAGCTCTTCAAATTATTTAACTAATATTGTTTGTTTGATTCACCTCGTTCAAATAATTTAGCTGCTAGAGCGTTTGCAAAGGTGAAACAAAAATGTGATTTTTTTCAAAACCCAACATTCTTTGTGAACACTGTTGCCACGTTTCTAGTAGGAGTAGAAGAAAGATTGAAGACTTTCCTGAAAACTCTTTGAATTATCTAACTAATATTGTTTGTTTGGTTCACCTCGTTCAAATAATTTAGCTGCTAGACCGTTTGAAAAGTTGAAACAAAAATGTGAATTTTCTCAAAACCCAACATTCTTTGTGAAGATGAAAAATTAAAGACTTTCCTGAAATCTCTTCAAATTATTTAACTGATATTGTTTGTTTGATTCACCTCGTTCAAATAAATTAGCTGCTAGAGCATTTGCAAAGGTGAAACAAAAATGTGAATTTTCTCAAAACCCAACATTTTTGTGAACACTGTTGCCACGTTTCTGGTAGGAGTAGATGAAAAATTAAAGACTTGCCTGAAAGCTCTTCAAATTATCTAACTAATATTGTTTATATGATTCAACTCGTTCAAATAATTTAGCTGCAAGAGCGTTTGCAAAGTTGAAACAAAATGTGATTTTTCTCAAAACCCCAAATTTTTTGCGAACACTGTTGCCACGTTTCTGGTAGGAGTTGAAAAAAGATTGAAGAACTTCCTGAAAGCCCTTCGAATATTCTAACAAATACTGTTTGCTTGATTCACCTCGTTCAAATAATTTAGCCGAAAGATCGTTTGCAAAGTTGAAACAAAATGTGATTTTTCTCAAAACCCTAAATTTTTTGCGAACACTGTTGCCACGTTTCTGGTAGGAGTTGAAAAACGATTGAAGAACTTCCTGAAAGCTCTTCGAATTATCTAACAAATACTGTTTGCTTCATTCACCTCGTTCAAATAATTTAGCCGCTAGATCGTTTGCAAAGTTGAAACAAAATGTGATTTTTCCCAAAACCCTACATTTTTTGCGAACACTGTTGCCACGTTTCTGGTAGGAGTAGAAGAAAGGTTGAAGACTTTCCTGAAAACTCTTCGAATTATCTAACTAATATTGTTTATATGATTCAACTCGTTCAAATAATTTAGCTGCTAGAGCGTTTGCAAAGGTGAAACAAAAATGTGAATTTTCTGAAAACCCAACATTCTTTGCGAACACTTTTGCCACGTTTCTGGTAGGAGTAGAAGAAAGATTGAAGACTTTCCTGAAAACTCTTCGAATAATCTAACTAATATTGTTTGTCTGATTCAACTCGTTCAAATAATTTAGCTGCTAGAACGTTTGCAAATGTAAAACCAAAATGTGATTTTTATAAAAACTCAACATTTTTTGTGAACACTGTTGCCACGTTTCTGGTAGGAGTAGAAGAATGACTGAAGACTTTCCTAAAAACTCTTCGATTTATCTAACTAATATTGTTTATGTGATTCAACTCGTTCAAATAATTTAGCTGCTAGGGCGTTTGCAAAGTTGAAACAATATATGATTTTTCTCAAAACCCTAAATTTTTTGCGAACACTGTTGCCACGTTTCTGGTAGGAGTTGAAAAAAGATTGAAGAACTTCCTGAAAGCTATTCGAATTATCTAACAAATACTGTTTGCTTCATTCACCTCGTTCAAATAATTTAGCCGCTAGATCGTTTGCAAAGTTGAAACAAAATGTGATTTTTCTCAAAACCCTAAATTTTTTGCGAACACTGTTGCCACGTTTCTGGTAGGAGTTGAAAAAAGATTTAAGAATTTCCTGAAAGCTCTTCCAATAATCTAACAAATACTGTTTGCTTGATTCACCTCGTTCAAATAAATTAGCTGCTAGAGCGTTTGCAAAGGTGAAACAAAAATGTGAATTTTCTCAAAACCCAACATTCTGTGTGAACACTGTTGCCACGTTTCTGGTAGGAGTAGAAAAAAGATTGAAGACTTTCCTGAAAGCTCTTTAAATTGTCTAATCAATGCTCTTTGTTTGACTCAGCTCGTTCAAATAGTTTAGCCACTAGGGCGTTGGCAAAGTTGAAACAAAAATATGAATTTTCTCAAAACCCAACATTCTTTGTGAACACTGTTGCCTCGTTTCTGGTAGGAGTAGAAAAAAGATTGAAGACTTTCCTTAAAGCTCTTCGAATAATCTCACCAATACTGTTTGCTTGATTCACATCGTTCCAATAATTTAGCCCCTAGAGCGTTTGCAAAGTTGAAACAAAACTGTGAATTTTCTCAAAACCCAACATTCTTTGTGAAGATGAAAAATTAAAGACTTTCCTGAAAGCTCTTCAAATTATTTAACTAATATTGTTTGTTTGATTCACCTCGTTCGAATAATTTAGCTGCTAGAGCGTTTGCAAAGGTGAAACAAAAATGTGATTTTTTTCAAAACCCAACATTCTTTGTGAACACTGTTGCCACGTTTCTAGTAGGAGTAGAAGAAAGATTGAAGACTTTCCTGAAAACTCTTTGAATTATCTAACTAATATTGTTTGTTTGGTTCACCTCGTTCAAATAATTTAGCTGCTAGACCGTTTGAAAAGTTGAAACAAAAATGTGAATTTTCTCAAAACCCAACATTCTTTGTGAAGATGAAAAATTAAAGGCTTTCCTGAAAGCTCTTCAAATTATTTAACTGATATTGTTTGTTTGATTCACCTCGTTCAAATAAATTAGCTGCTAGAGCATTTGCAAAGGTGAAACAAAAAAGGGAATTTTCTCAAAACCCAACATTTTTGTGAACACTGTTGCCACGTTTCTGGTAGGAGTAGATGAAAAATTAAAGACTTGCCTGAAAGCTCTTCAAATTATCTAACTAATATTGTTTGTTTGATTTACCTCGTTCAAATAAATTAGCTGCTAGAGCGTTTGCAAAGTTGAAACAAAAATGTGAATTTTCTCAAAACCCAACAATCTTTGTGAAGATGAAAAATTAAAGACTTTCCTGAAAGCTCTTCAAATTGTTTAACTAATATTGTTTGTTTGATTCACCTCGTTCAAATAAATTAGCTGCTAGAGCGTTAGCAAAGGTGAAACAAAAATGTGAATTTTCTCAAAACCCAACATTCTTTGTGAACACTGTTGCCACATTTCTAGTAGGAGTAGATGAAAAATTAAAGACTTGCCTGAAAGCTCTTCAAATTGTTTAACTAATATTGTTTGTTTGATTCACCTCGTTCAAATAAATTAGCTGCTAGAGCATTTGCAAAGGTGAAACAAAAATGTGAATTTTCTCAAAACCCAACATTCTTTGTGAACACTGTTGCCACGTTTCTGGTAGGAGTAGAAGAAAGATTGAAGACTTTCCTGAAAGCTCTTTAAATTGTCTAACCAATGTTTTTTGTTTGACTCACCTTGTTCAAATAGCTTAGCCGCTAGAGCGTTTGCAAATTTGAAACAAAAATGTGAATTTTCTCAAAACCCAACATTCTTTGTGAACACTGTTGCCACGTTTCTGGTAGGAGTAGATGAAAAATTAAAGACTTTTCTGAAAGCTCTTTAAATTGTCTAACCAATGCTTTTTGTTTGACTCACCTCGTTCAAATAGTTTAGCCCCTGGAGCGTTTGCAAAGGTGAAACAAAAATGTGATTTTTATCAAAACCCAACATTTTTTGTGAACACTGTTGCCACGTTTCTGGTAGGAGTAGAAGAAAGATTGAAGACTTTCCTGAAAACTCTTCGAATTATCTAACTAATATTGTTTGTCTGATTCACCTCGTTCAAATAATTAGGCGCTATAGCATTTGCAAAGTTGAAACAAAAATGTGAGTTTTCTCAAAACCCTAAATTATTTTGCGAACACTGTTGCCACGTTTCTGGTAGGAGTAGAAAAAGATTGAAGACTTTCCTGAAAGCTTTTCGAATAATTTAACCAATACTGTTTGCTTGATTCACCTCGTTCAAATAGTTTAGCCTTTAGAGCGTTTGCAAAGTTGAAACAAAAATGTGATTTTTCTCAAAACCCTAAATTTTTGTGAATACTATTGCTATGCCCCTGAAAAGAGTAGAAGAAAGATTGAAGACTCTTTAAATTGTCTAACTAATGCTTTTTGTTTGACTAAGCTCGTTCAAATAGTTAACCCACTAGAGCGTTTGCAAAGTTGAAACAAAAATGTGATTTTTGTCAAAACCCAACATTCTTTGTGAACATTGTTGCCACGTTTCTGGTAGGAGTAGAAGAAAGATTGAATACTTTCCTCAAAGCTCTTTAAATTGTCTAACCAATGCTTTTTGTTTGACTCAGCTCGTTCAAATAGTTTAGCCACTAGAGCGTTTGCAATGTTGAAACAAAAATGTGAATTTTCTCAAAACCCAACATTCTTTGTGAACACTGTTGCCACGTTTCTGGTAGGAGTAGAAGAAAGATTGAAAACTTTCCTGAAAACTCTTTGAATTATCTAACTAATATTGTTTGTTTGATTCAATTCGTTCAAATAATTTAGCTGCTAGAGCGTTTGCAAAGGTGAAACAAAAATGTGATTTTTATCAAAACCCAACATCTTTTGTGAACACTATTGCCACGTTCCTGGTAGGAGTAGAAGAAAGGTTGAAGACTTTCCTAAAAGCTCTTTAAATTGTCTAACCAATGCTTTTTGTTTGCAAAGTTGAAACAAAAATGTGAATTTTCTCAAAACCCAACATTCTTTGTGAACACTGTTGCCACGTTTCTGGTAGGAGTAGAAGAAAGATTGAAGACTTTCCTGAAAACTCTTTGAATTATCTAACTAATATTGTTTGTTTGATTCAATTCGTTCAAATAATTTAGCTGCTAGAGCGTTTGCAAAGGTGAAACAAAAATGTGATTTTTATCAAAACCCAACATCTTTTGTGAACACTATTGCCACGTTCCTGGTAGGAGTAGAAGAAAGGTTGAATACTTTCCTCAAAGCTCTTTAAATTGTCTAACCAATGCTTTTTGTTTGACTCAGCTCGTTCAAATAGTTTAGCCACTAGAGCGTTTGCAATGTTGAAACAAAAATGTGAATTTTCTCAAAACCCAACATTCTTTGTGTACACTGTTGCCACGTTTCTGGTAGGAGTTGAAAAAAGATTTAAGAATTTCCTGAAAGCTCTTCGAATAATCTAACAAATACTGTTTGCTTGATTCCCCTCGTTCAAATAAATTAGCTGCTAGAGCGTTTGCAAAGGTGAAACAAAAATGTGAATTTTCTCAAAACCCAACATTCTTTGTGAACACTGTTGCCACGTTTCTGGTAGGAGTAGAAGAAAGATTGAAGACTTTCCTGAAAACTCTTCGAATAATCTAACTAATATTGTTTGTCTAATTCAACTCTTTCAAATAATTTAGCTGCTAGAGCGTTTGCAAAGGTAAAACCAAAAGGTGATTTTTATAAAAACTCAACATTTTTTGTGAACACTGTTGCCACGTTTCTGGTAGGAGTAGAAGAATGATTGAAGACTTTCCTAAAAACTCTTCGATTTATCTAACTAATGTTGTTTATATGATTCAACTAGTTCAAATAATTTAGCTGCTAGAGCGTTTGCAAAGTTGAAACAAAACATGATTTTTCTCAAAACCCTAAATTTTTTGCGAACACTGTTGCCTTGTTTCTGGTAAGAGTTGAAAAAAGATTGAAGAACTTCCTGAAAGCTCTTCGAATTATCTAACACATACTGTTTGCTTGATTCTCCTCGTTCAAATAATTTAGCCGCTAGATCGTTTGCAAAGTTGAAACAAAATGTGATTTTTCTCAAAACCCTAAATTTTTTCGAACACTGTTGCCAACTTTCTGGTAGGAGTTGAAAAAAGATTGAAAAATTTCCTGAAAGCTCTTCCAATAATCTAACAAATACTGTTTGCTTGATTCACCTCGTTCAAATAATTTAGCCGCCAGATCGTTTGCAAAGTCGAAACAAAATGTGATTTTTCTCAAAATCCTAAATTTTTTGCGAACACTGTTGCCACGTTTCTGGTAGGAGTTGAAAAAAGATTTAAGAATTTCCTGAAAGCTCTTCGAATAATCTAACAAATACTGTTTGCTTGATTCCCCTCGTTCAAATAAATTAGCTCCTGGAGCGTTTGCAAAGGTGAAACAAAAATGTGAATTTTCTCAAAACCCAACATTCTTTGTGAACACTGTTGCCACGTTTCTGGTAGGAGTAGAAGAAAGATTGAAGGCTTTCCTGAAAACTCTTCGAATAATCTAACTAATATTGTTTGTCTGATTCAACTCTTTCAAATAATTCAGCTGCTACAGCGTTTGCAAAGGTAAAACCAAAATGTGATTTTTGTAAAAACTCAAAATTTTTTGTGAACACTGTTGCCACGTTTCTGGTAGGAGTAGAAGAATGATTGAAGACTTTCCTAAAAGCTCTTCGATTTATCTAACTAATATTGTTTATATGATTCAACTAGTTCAAATAATTTAGCTGCTAGAGCGTTTGCAAAGTTGAAACAAAATATGATTTTTCTCAAAACCTTAAATTTTTTGCGAACACTGTTGCTACGTTTCTGGTAGGAGTTGAAAAAAGATTGAAGAACTTCCTGAAAGCTCTTCGAATTATCTAACACATACTGTTTGCTTGATTCACCTCGTTCAAATAATTTAGCCGCTAGATCGTTTGCAAAGTTGAAACAAAATGTGATTTTTCTCAACACCCTAAATTTTTTGCGAACACTGTTGCCACGTTTCTGGTAGGAGTTGAAAAAAGATTTAAGAATTTCCTGAAAGCTCTTCGAATAATCTAACAAATACTGTTTGCTTGATTCCCCTCGTTCAAATAGTTTAGCCCCTGGAGCGTTTGCAAAGGTGAAACAAAAATGTGAATTTTCTCAAAACCCAACATTCTTTGTGAACACTGTTGCCACGTTTCTGGTAGGAGTAGAAGAAAGATTGAAGACTTTCCTGAAAACTCTTCGAATTATCTAACTAATATTGTTTGTTTGATTCAATTCGTTCAAATAATTTAGCTGCTAGAGCGTTTGCAAAGGTGAAACAAAAATGTGAATTTTCTCAAAACCCAACATTCTGTGTGAAGACTGTTGCCACGTTTCTGGTAGGAGTAGAAAAAAGATTGAAGACTTTACTGAAAGCTCTTTAAATTGTCTAATCAATGCTCTTTGTTTGACTCAGCTCGTTCAAATAGTTTAGCCACAGGGCGTTGGCAAAGTTGAAACAAAAATGTGAATTTTCTCAAAACCCAACATTCTTTGTGAACACTGTTGCCTCGTTTCTGGTAGGAGTAGAAAAAAGATTGAAGACTTTCCTTAAAGCTCTTCGAATAATCTCACCAATACTGTTTGCTTGATTCACAGCGTTCCAATAATTTAGCTGCTAGAGCGTTTGCAAAGGTGAAACAAAAATGTGATTTTTTTCAAAAGCCAACATTCTTTGTGAACACTGTTGCCACGTTTCTAGTAGGAGTAGAAGAAAGATTGAAGACTTTCCTGAAAACTCTTTGAATTATCTAACTAATATTGTTTGTTTGATTCACCTCGTTCAAATAAATTAGCTGCTAGAGCGTTTGCAAAAGTGAAACAAAAATGTGAATTTTATCAAAACCCAACATTCTTTGTGAACACTGTTGCCACGTTTCTGGTAGGAGTAGATGAAAAATTAAAGAATTGCCTGAAAGCTGTTCAAATTATCTAACTAATATTGTTTGTTTGATTTACCTCGTTCAAATAAATTAGCTGCTAGAGCGTTTGCAAAGTTGAAACAAAAATGTGAATTTTCTCAAAACCCAACATTCTTTGTGAAGATGAAAAATTAAAGACTTTCCTGAAAGCTCTTCAAATTATTTAACTAATATTGCTTGTTCGATTCACCTCGTTCAA